>JAQZBX010025296.1:0-29633 GCA_029593785.1 Cabassous unicinctus | reverse complement strand
TTTGTATAACTGACTTTAGCTAAGCACTTTCAGTTTCATGGCAACAGTATGTAAACTTTTTACGGAACAGTAACTGATGACTTAGTCCCTATTCTGATGTCTAAGATTAGATAAATTAGGATTGCGGTTAAAACTTTATGTTAAACTTGTTTTTATCTAAAGAGTCATCAAGACCCTGAACTATTCTTTGGGCAACAGTTTCCGCCTACAGTATACTTTTGTATTCTTACTAAAATCTAAATAACCTGACAAGTCTAAATGTTCTAGAATAATTACTGAGATCATATGTGCTGTTTAATCATTACAAGACTATTGTTTTTTCTTAACTGTGTAAGTAATAAATTTAAACTATTGACGTCAGCAGTCAAATCACATTCAACAATAAACAGGCCATTGATTTTGCATGCAGGTAGACAATTAAAAGAGAGCATTATTGTAAGACATTATGATTAACCCGCTGGGGGAAATAGAGGCCTCAATGATATTTGGGGGGACTGTGCCTGTTTTAGGTCAGGACCGTGCTAAACGGCAGCTGGGTCTTACCCGTCATTGGAAACCATGGCAGCAGTTGGCCAGGCCCCTGTCTTAGGTTGACCCAGCGGCTTTGCCGCAGAGAGAGGGGAGGTCCAGTTGCCTGTTTTAGGTCAGGACCGTGCTAAACGGCAGCTGGGTCTTACCTGTCGTTGGAAACCATGGCAGCAATTGGCCAGGCCCCTGTCTTAGGTTGACCCAGCGGCTTTGCCGCAGAGAGGGGGGGGGTCCTGTTGCCCGTTATTGACTAACCAGTCCAGCGCCCAATGAGGCATATTTCTCAAGGAGCTCAAAAAATGGCCTTTGTAAAAGTATAAACAGGGTGAAATTAGGCTCCAAGTCTTGAAGTTCTTAGCTCTCCTCTGCAAGTCGGGTATCCTTGATCCCTCCTTGACCAGCCACGGACCTTGTCACGTTTTTGGTCTTGACGAGAGCTAAGCACCTCTGTTGATGGCCGCCACACTTTAGAATAGTGAGAAACTAGAAGCAATCCAAATGTAGATCAAGAAGTGAATAGATAAAGGCCTTGAGGTATATGATTACATTGAGAGATTACTCAGTGTCAGATCAATGAGTGCTTGGGATTCACAACATGGATGGATTACCAAAACTTATTAAAAGAAGCTAAAGAAAAAATAGCACATGATGTATGATTCAATTTGTATAAATTCTTGGAAATGCAAACTGTTCCAAAGTAACATAAAAAGATCAATAGATGCCTGGGGACACAGTAGGAGGAAGGACATAGGAGCAAGAAAAAACTTGTAGGGGTTTTGGATGTGTACACTATCCTGGTTGTTGTGCTGGTCCCATGAGTGTATACATATACCAAAATTTATTGAATTGGACATTTTACATACATGCACTTTATCACATATAAATTATAACTCAGTGAAATCATTATTTTTTAAAAGTATAAAAATGGTAAGGAATGAGAGACAGAGATATAAATAATGACACAACTATGTCAGAACATCCTGTAAAAAAAATTCTGAACTTTGGTATGCCCCAGATTATTCAGGTAAACACTAGAATGCAGTAAAAATCACAAAGATTTTGATTACACAAAAGCAGTGAACAAGTGTAGACTTCAGTAGACTTGTCACAGCCTGTCCTGGAGATTGTCCAGCTGTGCATTTGCATGCAGTGGTGAGGTGCTCAGGTCCAGCACATGCTCAAAGTTAGGTGATATGTGCCCATGAGCATGTCACACAACCACTCTATTCTTTGAATTTTAGTTTTACATCTGGAAAGGAAGGAATCATTGATAATTCACATGTCTAGTGTGCCCTGGTAAAAATGAAATAACAAAATGGGTGTAAATGTTTAGCCCAGTACCTCACATAATAATAAATCAATTTTCCTGAGTGTTATCATTGCCACCCAACTCCCCAGGACACTCTTATTTGTTCTGGGCACTGTCCTCTCAAGGCATCCACCCCCAGACCTTGCTATGTGGTAGGAGGAAATGTGAGCAGGGCCTCTACCTCTGCTGATTAAAACCAGCCCAGCCCTGACCCTGCAGCTCAGGAAGAGAAACCCCAGCCCTGTGATTCTCAGGTGTTCAACTTCTGTTGTCAAGTTCAAACAGAGACAATTCACCATGGAGTTTGGCCTGAACCAGGTTTTTCTTATTGAAATTCTATAAGGAATTTTATGGAGAACAATAACTATTGAGTGGATGAGTGCACATGTGTGAGAGAAAGATTGGCTATGGGTGACAGTTTCCTGATGGTATGTTTATGCAGGGAGGAGTCCATTGTGGGATGCAGGAGGTGTTGTCTGGGGAGACATAGGGGATCCCTGAGACTTTCCTGTGCAGCCTCTGGATTCACATGCAGTTGCTACTGCATGGTGAGTGTGACAGGCTCCTGGGAATAATCTGTAATGTTGGAAGTAAGACCATATGCAGACTCTGTGAAGGGCCAGTTCTCAATCACAAGAGATGATGCCAGGAACACACTCTGTTTCTGCAAATGGAGAATCTGAGGGCTAAGGACACAGCTGTGTATTTCTGCCTGAGAGACACAGTGAGGGGGTGGCAATGTGAGACCACCTTCAAACCTCAGCAAATTGCTTTCCAGTGGGTGCTGTGACCCCACAGCTCCAGTATCAGGTACAGACAGAGGGTAGGGAATCTTGACTTCTGGAGTGTCCTCTAAGGGCCTGTAACTCCACATCTCTCCCTGTCAACAGTTGTTCTGACTACTGACCAGTGTCTGTGAAGATACCTGGAGAGTCCAGCAGCGGAGATTAGAGAAAGCAGCTCTGGTGGCCACAGGTTCTGTTGGAATCCAGAGGAACCTGCCAAGAGGCTGCAGGTGGTGGCCAGCAACAAAAGCCATATGGACCACAACTGTAGGGCAGCCCTCCATGGCAGTGAAGCCTGCCAAGGACAGTTCTATCTGCCACCTAGACCAACACATATGTGCAGAAGCAGAAAGATATGATACATGGAACCATATGGCAGGGAACACAGGTAGGGCAGAGGAAATCAATTCCCACAGGGCCTGAGGGCTGACTGCAAGGGGCTGCTCACTACGAGGGATCCCAGTGACTAGGACCTGGGGCAGGGTCAGGGGATGCTCAGAACCACTGAGCCCAGGGACAGGTGCAGGAGCAGGTGCAGGGGAGTTCAGAATCACTTAGCCCAGGGACAGAAGCCAGGGTAGGTGCCAGTGACAGGTGCAGGGAGCTCAGAACCACTGGGCCCAGAGGTAGGAATAGGGCATGTGGAGAGGAAGGATAAGGGAGTTTCCTTTTGGCACCTGGGGTTTCTATTCTTGACTCCTCTGTTCAGGTTTATGGAAAGGCTTGGGTGGGCCTGGTATTGTCTTTGAAACATGGCTTAGGACAGAGGATCATTGGAATTTCTTTAAAGTAACTTTATTTGGATACTTCATTTGATAAATATAAGGTCTAAAGTTATGAGAAACAAACAACATGCACTCAAATTCATTCACCTGAATTAAAGCAGCCAAATGCCATCCTAAAATTGCACCAAAAAGTGAAATGTAGAGACCACACTCATGGAAAATGCACATTGATCTTTTGCACAGTGTCCTCACAGTGAGAAAATTTACTCCACATTGGATTGATTTTCTCCTTTCCCATCCCTTCCAGCCATAGGCTTTCTGAATGCTTCATTCACCAGGTTCTAACCTTTGAAAATGCCTTAAGATATTCTCCTTTATCCTCAAATTCTGCCATAATCATTGGTGAATTCAATGTCTTTCTCATCTCACATTGTTGCCTCAACCACATGGAACAGGCTGGAGATGAAATGTCTTGCCCCACTTTTAATTTAATCTTCAAGTAATATTCTTCAATACCATTATTCAATAATAATATTATAATTCAAGTAATATTAGTGAATTGTCAGGTTGAAATATGCTACTTTAAAGTTCTTTTCATGATATAATCAGGTAGAAAGAGATATTCTGAGATATGTGGCTTGCAACGCTCAATGCTCAGGTGAGGAAACTTAAGGTAAGTGGTGTTGTCCTGTTCTGCTTGCACAGGTGAGAAATGTCAGAGCAGGACCAGTACAAATTTCCCTTCAGCAGTCATGGTGGTTAGGGTTGAGGACATACACAGGTCCTTTCTGGCTCTCATAGGGGATTTTGCTACTAATAGTAATGAAAATATATAAGTGCTCTGACATTATTAAAATTATGAACTTGGAATTACTACTGAGCACATCATCAAAAAATGATGGTAGAGCTAAACAACCTTCCATCCACTGCTACTTCATAAAACAAACAAAATCTGTTAAAACCAAGAATGTCAAGAAATATAGACATATTTTATATTCTTTAGATTAGATTATTCCCTATATGTTCTCACACACCCACATGCATATAAACTCTGAGAGGAGCAGCATAATGATCATAATACCAAAGCTAGTCTTGATTCTTGGCCATATCTGGCACCCATATCTACTCAGGCAACACATTTCCTGCCTGAAAGTAAAGAGCAGGAGGTGAGTGGTCACACAAGGGAGAGGACTGGCTTCTCCAAGGGCTCAGGCAGGATCCTTCTCCCAGAGTGCCCCTAAGACAAGGGCCATCCCTCTTCACTTTTCATTTTAAATACATTTACCTCCCAAATGCAAATCTCCCTATTGGCAGACAGGTGAAACCACAGCACACACTTAAATTCAGTCTCCTGCTCAGTCTGGAAAATATTTCCTGGGCATCATGAACTTCATCCACAAGAAAATTAAAACCACTGTGTTCATCCACTTTCTGGTGTCAGCTCCCAGATATGAGTGCTTCAGGGATTCAGATAAGAAAGTAATGGGGGTGATGCCTCTGAGCACATGAATCACTGTGGTTCCCCTTGTCTTCAGGGGTCCTGTCCCAGGTGCAGCTGCAGGCATCAGGACCTGACCTGATGAAGCCCTGGAAGACTTTGTCCCTCTACCTGCCCTGTATCTGGATTCTCTTTAAGCAACTATCATATCACATGAATTCACCAGGCTCCAGCAAAGGGGCTGGAGTGTGTCCATGTAACTTGGATGGGTGGAAGCAAAAACTATAACCCAACTCTACAGTCCCAACTCAGCCTTACCAGGGACACCTCCAAGAATGAAGATTATTATAAGTTGAAGAGCCTGAGTTTCCAGAGCATGGTCAGATATTATTGTGCCACATACACAGTAAAGGGAAGTCAGGCTGAGCCCAGACACAAACCTCCCTTGCAGGTCATAGGGCAGGGTTGCAGGGGTGCTTATGACCACAAGGGGGTGAGCAGGGGCCATCCACATTGGCAGGTGCAGAGAGAAATTGGGGAGGAGTTTCCTGGCCTTTTCTAAGATTCCCTCTTCCTGCTGGAAAACATGAAATCCCCAGAGAAAAACCTTTGCACCTTTTCTAAGCAGTCCTATGGTGACTGCAAGATTCAATCTCAGAACAGATTTTTTTCACATTGTTACTTTTGTGTGTAAATACAAATATACCTATAAATAATTTAAGACATATATAGAATCTCTAGAAATTTTTTCCCATGTTTTCAATATGCCCACAATTGTGAACAAAATTTGCATGCAACATCTCTGTGAATTTACTTCTCCCAACCTAACACATTTCTGAGAATGCCCTGGTAAAATAATGATATTACATCACCCACCAACATGTATATCCTAAAGTCCTCAGGGGGAAGTAGGAGGAAGCAGGAAAGCCTGGGCTTCTCAAAGAATAGCATCCAAGTGCCTCCCTTGACCCCTCTCTCTCATGTGACATGAAGGATCAGGTCTATGCAGATACATTAACATCCCTTTAAATGATGGGTCACCTATGTACAGGGCAAATATTATATCAGGCACTCTGGTTTTCAATACATATAAAGCTATTAATGTTAATATCTATTAATATGCATTGAAAATATGTATACTCAGGACTAGAAGAAATCTTAATAAATAAACATTTGGCTGCACACCACAAATTTTGGTATGAAGAACTAATTGAAATAAAAATTTGTGAGAGAATAAAAGATAATTAAATCAGATGCTTTTGGAAATTACCAGAGATGAACACAATTAGAGGATGTAAATGTCATGCCCAATGGGAGAAAAAGATGAGGGTAGTTTTTATGTTGAGGATACCAGAAGATCCATTGTCTGGCTTTTCATTGAATTCCACTAAAGTGTAGAGATCCTTGAAGGAATGAATGCAATTTTATCTATTAAACATTTTAAATTTATGACATTGTTGTAATTATCTCTGCTTTCTAGACATTTTAATTACTCTGTAGCTTTGGAAACAATGAGAGGAGAAAAGCTATGCTGCATAGATAAATGCTGATTTCAATTATATTCTCTTGTCCACATTAGAGGTTACAATCCAGAATTTCAAAAATAAATTTTCCATAACCTAAATTTAATTACCCCAAACATTTACCCATTTCTTCACTAAGACTCAGTGAAGGGCCAAATAACCATGTCCAGGGACAATGCCAATAATATTCTGTATCTGTAAATGGACAATCTGAAATCTGAATACACAGTCATGTATTTCTGTCCAAAAGGCAGAGTGAGAGGATGGCCATGTAAGCCTAGAGATAAAGCATCCCTGCTGGACAGTCAGGATGTGTCACTCAAGACTCACTGAACACAAGGAAAAGGGCAGAGGGACATTGAGGGATGGTTTCCTGCCAGGGTCTGGGGCTTCCTCTCCTTCAACAGTTCCCCAAGGGTGCATCTCTGGATTTATGATTCTGTGCTTCCACTGAAGTCTCTGAATTAGGAAAGTACTACTGTAATATATGGAAACATTTTCACATGCACAAAAGCAGGCTGCCTTATAGAGGCAGAAATGCATTTGCCAAGGGTCACAAGGTTCTGAGTTCTCTGAAGTTCAGGGCAGCCCCATGAGCCTTTTCTAATCTATTTTACCTCAGTGGGATTCCCCAAATTAGACAATCTTTGGTATTCCAGTTAAAACCAACAGGGAGGCTATGCCAGGGTCCACTACTATAAATCCTAATAGAATTTCACATCTGATTCAGCTCCTCAAACAAAAGTGTGCGCCTCAGACTCAGCACTTGTATAGGTGGTTGTCTGTTCTCTTAACCATATTCTTTCTCCCATTTTTGCAAGTCAGTATGGGTGCATTGAGTCAAAATTACCCATCAAAGTAGCCCCATGCCACCCATGAATGTGTCTGCCTAAGCATGTACCACACTCAGCCTCTTGCTGAAGTAGCACTGTAGTCATCTTTCCTGGGCAAAAACAAGGTGATGTTTTCAGAGAACATCAGCTGGGCCCTGGGTCTATTATGTCCTTGAAGTTCAAAGAATAGGAGTTGTAATTGGTGCAATACAGTTTTTTTTTTTTTTAGTACAATGAAACATGGTTTAATTTGATTTTCTTTGAAGATACAAAAGCAATGATATGGTCTGCAAAGAATTGTAATTACTATATGCTAATTATATTACTCCTTAATAATTTGCTATTTTGTGGCCTAGAGTTGTCTTTTTCATTAGGAAATTTTAATGAGAAACCTTCTTTCCCATTTTCTTGTTTCATTTCCATGTACAAATATACTTGGGTAGACTATGTTCAACCTTTTTCCACACTATCCTTACCTCCCACAGAGAAACTGTGGAGATTAATCTACTGGTGGAATGGGGGTAGGAGGGGTGGATCCTGCACTTCTCAAAGTCTGCAGAGACCACCAGATGCATTTCTATACAATCAGGACATTTTCTTATATGAGGAGACCTGGAGCTGTCCCACTGTCAGTGAAAGCTGTAAGTCATGAGATTTTTTAAAAAATCTGTAGCATTTTTCACGATATCGTAAGTGTAAATGCAAATGTCTTTCTCTTCCTCCCCCAAAGATTTTGACTGGCAGTGAGTTATTATTTCTTTTTCCACTCCCTTTTATTGTTCACTCATATCTGCATTTTCACCTTGACAAAGAATTAACGCTGACTTCTTTTAACCAGGTTCATGCTTGATTAATAAATAATTTTATATAATCATAACAAAAATTCAAATATCAATTCTCCCTCCCTTTAAATATTTTTGAGACACATATTGCATATTTATTTTCACTAGTCAAAACAATCTTTTCACAGAGCAAATATTTCTCATAAGAGAAATATTTACTTTCTGAGCCTCTTTAATTAAGTAGACTTTGTTTTTAAGTAGCGGGTGTGCCATTATAGGAGTGGAGGTTTATATTTATACCACATATTGTATTTCATTCTTCTTCATGTGTAACCATGTTCAGGACTCATGTGATATTCTAATCATCATTTAAAAGCATCTGTGCAAAGAGTCTGCCCAACATTCTCCCAATAAAGAATTGTGTACTGGACATCAGGTTGGTTATTTTCCTCCTCTTATTGGTGACCTCATCACCATGGAATGCTGAGAGTCATGGCAGTAGGTTGGCATGACTTGGGGCCGACTCAGGGACACTGTGGCTAGGTCTTTCCCATCCTAGTCTCATATCCCAATCTCAAATAGGGGAAGGAAAAGTGAGATATTCATATACTGAAGGATCAGTTTCATCATGGCCCACCTTGGAAGAGTCTGACCTCCACAGAGCCTCTGTAGCAGGGGCATTTTGACTAACAAACTGTTTTTGCTCTCCAAGAACAGATTCATTTTTCTTGAATTCTGAGTGGCGTCACTGTTTCTTCCTTCTACAACAGGACTCTCTTGTCCTGCAATTATCACTAACTTCCCAGTAAAGTGCAAGAATTACAGGAATATTGAGGCCAAGGTCACAGGAGGTAGGTTTCCATAGCAGGCCTTGAACCAACTGATAGCACCAATGACACACCATGCCCCAGTGAAGGCAATATGCTCACAGAAACCTACAGAGCCAGCAAATGCTAAAGGAAACTTCTTTCCTTTGTTGCATCATCTCCCCCACACTATGTGCTCCTTATTTTCGAAGCCTATACTCCATACTCTGCCACCATCAGCCATGTTTTTTGTATTTTCAAGAAGATATTTCCATAATTAATACTCTTCATATCACCTTCACCACTTTTTTAGTGTTCCTATCCAGATCCACAAAGTAGCATTTGTCCAGCACCAACTTAGGTAATTATCTTCTTTTGTTCCATACTTCATAAGAAATTGCAAGTTTATTTCAATATCACCTCTCACATCTACCTCAAAATAATATCTTTCAGTTGCATTGAGTGTAATATATGGTCCTTATTTATTCCATGCAGTCACTTAGCCACTCGAATTTCATCTCAACACTTCTATACCAGCCCTCTATGACTGTAATTACCTGGAACCTGGATCCTGACTTCTTTTGAATACCCCAATTCTGCCAAATCCATTGGTGACATCTGAGTCCATGTAGAGGCCTCTCCACCTCACATCTCTGCCTCTCCCACTTGTCCTCAGGCTAGTGATATATGTCCTTTGACTTGTTTATTTTTCATTCACTTGACTGATGATATTAAATAGAATGGTTGCAATATGCTGCATTCAGGGTCTGTTCATGATAGGCTAGGAAGGAAGTGGGTTTTCAGAGCAAAGGTGATCTAAATCAATTAATGCTTGGGGAGGATCTGAGGTTGAGGAGGGTTAAACTGCCCCAGCCACAATCATTGTGACATGTTAAAGGAAGGCCACAGCTGGTATTCCTTGAGCAATCTAGGTCATCAGATCTGTCTTATATATATGTTTTCTAGATCCATGGGGAACAATAACACAGCAACATGTATGATATCTAACAATTCCAATAACCTACTGTAACTATGTACACAAAGTTGTCACTGTGGATTGACTTCAGTTAAGTATAGGAGAGGGCAGCTCCAAACTTCCATCTGTCCATTAATCCATCAAAAAAGCAGATATCTTCAGAACTAACTTTTCCAGTGATTGTGTGTGTGTTTCTCTTGGAGTAGACACATTGACCATATTTCCCAGGTCATATTTGATCTTTGTTTATATCTTTCTTCCTGATGAACACCTTCAGTTTCTTTCCTGGTCTAGAAAAAGAGGTAGTCAGCTAGGTGAGGAAGGCACAGCCAGCACCTTGTTCCTATGGGCACCCCTCCCTCCTTTTCACCTTTATATAAAATGTTTCTCTCACATGCAAGTCATGACTTATACAAACAGATGAAACCTCAGAACCCATTGACATAAATCCAGGACCTATCTCACCCTTGAAATACTTTCTGGACAGCATGGACTTCATTTCTAGAACACAAAATCCACATAGTTACTCCTCTTTCTTGTGGAAAATCCCAGAGGTAAGTGTCTAAGGTATTCAGACACAAACAATGAGGAGGATGCACCTGAATACATGTGCCACTGTTTCTCCTTTTCTCTGGCTGTCCTGTCTCAGTGGAAACTGAAGGCACTGGCTTATGAAATGATTACATTAAAAAAAACCTTTAAATAAATAATGGTTAACACCTTAAGGGACTAGAAATATTAGAGCAAACTTAACCAAGGCAAGCATAAGTAGGAATATAATGGAGACTAGACAGAGATAAATGAAAGAAAATCAAAGATATTAGAGAAAGTCAATAAAACTTAAACTTTATATGTTTAGAGGTATTTTTAAAAGATCAACAAATTGGGCAAAACTTTATCTAGACTTTCCAACCAAAAAAGATAGAGGAGATTGAAATTACTACAATCAAAAATAAAAATGGGGATATTACTGACAATCTTTCTAACATAAATAAGATTATAAGGGAAGATTATGAATGATATTGTGACAGAAATTAGAAAAAATTAATGAAATGAAATGGACAAATTTCTAGAAACAGGCTAAGTACTAAAACTGAGCCAAGATGAAAGAATCATTTAACAAGCAAAAAGATTGATTCATTAATCAAAAATTACCAACAAAGTACAGAGCCTGTTAGTTTCACTTGTGAATCCACCAAACATTTAGAAGAGAATTAACAATATCCTAAAACTCTTTAAAAACTGCAAGAGAATAGACACTTCCTAACATCCTATGAGGACAGCATTTCCCTCATACCAAGTCAGAAAAAGACTACAAGGAAATAAATATGCACATTATTATATCCTAGGAATATAGATGCATAAAGCCTAAATAACACACTACCAAACCAAATCAGCAACATATTTATAGACTGTGACAAAGGGGGGCAATTCACTGAATACAAAATATATATATAAATATACTAAAAATGACTCACTGCTTTACACTACATTAATAGAATGATGGGTAAAGCACCTGATTTTCTCAGTTGATAGGCAGCATTTGGCAATATGTTACAGGATTTCTTGAGAAAAACACTGAAAATTATGAACAATAAACTGGAATTTATGATAAGGGGAATTTATGAACAAGTGTGGGTGGCAGCCAGCAGGTATTTACATTCAGAATTTGTTTTCTCATTTAAGAAAATGACAACAAGGGGAAAGATCATTGAGGGACACCATTTACCTTGCTGCTGCTGATATATCATTTTGTAACTTCAGGCATAAGAGAGCAGTTTTTCTTAAATATATTGTCATGCATGGGGAGGAGGCCACTGTGTTTATGATGGACAAACCAAATTATGGAATTATTTCAGCTTTCAATATTTTTGCAGTGAGTAAAGTGAATCCTCTGGTTTCTTAAAAAAATGTTTCTTTCATCATTCTTATTTTTTTATCCCATAGGCATGTATTATCCCCATGGGCCTTGGGGAGGGAAGGGTGAGAAATTTTCTTTGTACTCTGAGTTCCCTCTGATCAAGCTACCACAGCACTGGTCAAGCCTGACATGAGGAAGACACAGGACACTCTTGGCAAGGCATGAGGTGAAGGAGAACTGAGGAACATTCTTACGAAGAATTCATCAACTGTTAGGGAAATGGAGACTGCTTTTTTATTACAAGGTTTAAATGGTTCTCCTTGGGCTAAAGGTTACCCAGAGACACATAGAGACTTTTGCTCATCCTTTTTTTCCCCATCCCTCAACCAGATTCGCTTTACCCTTTGTGCAGAGAAACTTTATGCCAGTTGAGCTAAGGATAAATGTGAAGATTCTTTGCAAAGTATCTAACCATGAAATTTCTTATTTAACTACAGATTATTGAGATCTGTTACTTTCTCCTGGTTTAATACCATTTATCTCTAGTAACAAACTCTATATTTATCAGTAGGACTCCTTCATTCAGAAATATATTATTTATCCCTACAATAATGGATATTAGTGAAACAAACACACCCATTTCCAAATGATATCAAGGTGAGCTTCCAAAGATACAATTAAATGATGACTTCACTTCCACTGGAGAAGGCATGTATGATAAAGCATGCTACCTTGCCATAAATTGAGATCATACACTAGAGAAGAATATAAGAATGAGTCAGAGGGAGGAGGTTTGAGAGGAGATGGGTATAAATCCTTTTATAAAAAATATTTAGTAGCTGAAGAGATTCATTTCTACCTAACAATCTCAAGATGTTCACTGTAATATGCCCTCACCTCTATGGTCAACTTGTTTTTGACAAGCCCACCAAATCCACTTTACTGGGACAAAAGAATCTCTTCAACAAATTGTACTGAGAGAACAGGGTATCCATAACCCAAAGAAGGAAAGAGGACCCCTATCTCACTTTCTAAACAAGAAACAACTAAAAATGTATCAAAGAGCTAAATATAAAATCCAGGACTGTAAAACTCCTTGAAAATAATGTAGAGAAACCTCTTAAAGACCTTGTGGTAGGTGAGGGTGTCTTAATTATTACACCCAATTTTTTCATTACAAGCAATGAAAAAATAAATAAATGGGACCTCCTCAAAATTAAACACTTTTGCACTTCAAAGGACTTTGTTAAGAGGCTGAAAAAGCAGCCTACTCAGTGGGATAAAATATTTGGAAATGACACATCTGATAAGGATTAATATCCATGATGTATAAAGAGATCCTACAACTCAACAATAAAAAGACAAACCACCTGATAAAAAATAGGCAAAAAACTTGAATAGACATTTGTCCAAAGAAGAAATACAAATGTCAAAAAGCAGATGAAAAAATGTTCAACATCACTAGCAATTAGGGGAATGCGCATCAAAGCTACAATGAAATATCATTTCACACCTAATAGAATGGTCACTATCAAAAAGACAGAAAATTACAACAGTTGGGGAGGCTGTGGAAAGATAGGATGCTTATTCATTGTTGGTGTGAATTTAGAATGGTACAGCTACTGTGTAAGACTCTGGCAATTCCCAAGGAAGTAAAATATAGATTTGTCATGTGACCTGGCCATACTTCTTCTAGGTACATACCCAGAAGAACTGAGAAGAGTGACACAAACAGACATCTGCACATCAATGTTCATAGCAGTGTTATTCACAATTATCATAAGATGAAAACAACACAGGTGTCCATCAAATGAAGAATGGATAAACAAATTGAGGCTTGTACATACTATGGCATATTATTCACCTGTAAGAAGGAATGACATCATGAAGCATATGACAACATGGTTGAACCAGGAGGACTTCATGTTGAGTGAAGCAAGTCAAACACAAAAAGACAAATATTGTATGATTTTGCTATTAGGAACTAAACATATTGAGCAAACTCATGGAGTTAATAACTAGAATAGAGGTCACCAGAAAATAAATTGTTTAGGGAATGGAATGCTGCAGTTTAATCCATGCAGACTCTCTATAAATGTTGTTCATAAATCTTTGGAAATTGAGAGAAATGGTGAAAACACATCACAATGTTTGTAAATAGAAGTACTAATATATGGGTATGATTGTGGTTGAAAATGAAAGTCTAACTTCCTGTATATCACCAGAAGAAAAGCTAAAACAAATGTTCCATGGGACCATATACATAGTGAACCCTCAGGTGAAAAATGAGTAAGGGTAATATTGCATATATGACTCTTTCTCTTAGAAACAGAACAAGTGTATGATAATGTTACAAGATGTTAATATGAGGGTGATATTTGGGCAAAAATATGACCAAAGCAAACTATGGACAGTGATGTATAGAAATATAGTAATAATTTTCCATCATTGGTAAAAGAAGTGAACATGCTATGTCAGAGAAATTAGACACAAGGTACCACATATTGTTTGGCTCCATCTATTCAGAATATAAATACAAATAAATTAGAGAGACATAAATAGAATAGCAGTTATATATGTCAGGGGAAGGTTAGAGAGATTGAGAGGAGACTAACAAGGGGTAGAGCTTTTAGTTTGTTTTTACACTTTGGAAGAATTGTATGCTTTATTAAAATGCATCAAAACATAGTATCAATAAAACTGAATTGTTTTTTTAAAAAATCCAATGAAGGACAAAGTTTGGGAATTGTCTCCTAACCCCACAGCTTCTGGGAACACCAAGGTTCTGGAGATGAAGCACCATCTCCTCTGGCAACTGGCTCCAGGTCTGCTTACAAGGGAACTTTCCACTTGAGGACTGTTTATGGTGAACTACAAGCTTCAGGCCCATGTCATATGTTGGGAAGAACCTGAACGCTCATCTGAGGGCCCGAGTGCCAGCCCGGCAGCCCCAGCTCTGTCCTTGGCACAGCTGTCCTGATTTCCTGGTTGAGGAGGCAGGGTGCAAGGAAAGCGATCAGCACGGACCACATGTCCTGTTCCCTGAGCAACTCGGCCACCTCCACCTCGTGCACACCAGGCCCAGCAGACAAGTGCAGCATGGTCACAGGGTGTGGGGCTAGGGCACAGGGGTGAGGGAAGTCCCCGTGGGGTGCTGGCCAGGGCTGGGCATGGGGGAGCACAGCATGGAGTGGGTGTTGGCCCTGCGCTGAAGGGGTGCCTCGATCGCTGTGGCCTGGAGGCTCTGGTCCCCTGACATAATGCCACCTTCCCTTGTACCTGAGATTCTCTCCTCTGGGCCCATGGCTTATCAAGTAAAGCTAATGTCCTTTGCCTCCTGCCATCAAGTGAACACATATAGAAACACCAGAGAAGACGTTACCAGTAAATGCTGGTTTTCTTGGAAGTTGACAGCCCCTATCCTTTCTTAGAACAGTGTCCTCTGCTTGGTTTGCTAGAGAAGAAAACCAATGGGCATTCAGAGCACTCTGTGCTAGGTCCCCGGGCACCGAGGACTCCCCAGGTGTCTTGGCAGATTCGGGGGACCCCTGCTTCTCTGCCCGCAGCCCAGGGGACGCTTCCGGGAGACGGAGGCGGACAGGCCGAGCCTCGGTGCACGAAGATTGCTCCTGGAGCCACCCACGAAGTCGGGCCCACGCGCGACTTTCTCGCCAGGCCCTCTGTGGAGCGGGGACGGCGCCGGCACCCCCGGAGATCTCGCTCACCGGGGGAGTTAAGGGCAGGAACCAGCGCCAAGGCCAGGGCGCCACCCTAGGGATTCTCACGCCGCGGGTGTGCGGTCTTCCCGCCCAGGCCCGCGGGCCCGCTCAGGCGGAGGCGAGCGCCCCAGCGCCGAAGCCCTGCAAAGGAAGGCGGCGGCCGCCACAGCGCGATCTCGCCCGGGCTCGCCGCCGCCATGCTCAGGAGCGGTCGCACTATCCCGCATGGCAGGCCTCCCCGCGGGCCCCGAAGCTCCGCGCTGCCCTTATCCTGGTGCCGGTTCCAGATCATTGTCCCGCAGGGTCTCTCCGAGAGGCCGTCGCTCCTCCTTGAAGTAAATGAAAACACTCTAATATTGATTCAATTGATGTATACACAAGTATGTGAGTCAGGCAATTACCAACTTTGTCTATCTTCTTTAAATTAAGTAGGCTAATTGTGCCCATTTTCACTCTCATGAACAGTTGTCATCTGTGAACATTGACAAGAGGAATTTTTCACTGGGACTTCATTAAAATTACTATTTTGTGGGAAATGTCCTTTTACACTATTTGGTCTAAGTCCATGAAACTTTTTAAGAAAAAAACAAAGATCACTTCTTAGTGATTATACAAGGGAAAAAATCAAGTCAACAATCTCATGAAGCTGGATGCAAATTTTCTAAAACCATATTTCAAATGCATAATATATCATGACCTAAATGGCCAATTGGGCTTTATTTCAAGAATGAAAGTTTAGTATATTATTAATCAAGAAATTACTGTAATTTAGCACATTAATAGAACTAGGAAGATAAAATGTAAGACCAGCTCAGTAGATGCAGAAAAAATTAACTTAAGTTGAGAATATTTTCATGCCCCCTCTTAATTAAACAATTTTGGAGATTATGTTCATGTATCTGTTAAAATATGTAAAATAGTATAGTTATCATCATTTTAATGTTGCATGTTAATGTTAAAACATAGAAAGATTTCCCCTAATGTCAAGATTGTTCAGGAAGTAGCCATAAATTTTGGAAAGGAAAAAGTGAAACTCTCCGTATTTACTAAATAACATAATTATGCTTACAGAAATTCTAAAGGAATCTACAAAAAATTACTTTAATAAGTAAACTTGGGAAAGCCACTTGAATGAAACTAAATATACATATATCAACTGTCTTCACTTGATTGGGACTCTTGACTACAACATAAACTGGAGAAGAACTCCACAAAAGCTGAATCAAAGAAAAAGAACAAAACACTTCTTTTCATGTACTTATTGGCCATTTGTATAACATCTTTGGGGAAATGTCTATTCAAGTCTTTGCCCATATTTTAAAACTTTTTATTGCAGTAACATTATACATCTCAAAGTTAATACTGCTGAACTGTAACTTTGAGCTTTTTTAATTGGGATATTTGCATTTCATTTTTGAAAGTAGTGATTATTTATATATTCTGGATATTCTGTGATGAGAATGAGATGACACCTTGATGAAGCCTTGTGAAAACTGAACAAAGAACAAACTAATCCATTCGTAGACTTTTGATCAAAGGAAACTGAAGTAATACATGGGTTTTTTTTTAAGTTTCTAATTTTGTGGAAATTTGCATGCAGCATATTGCACACACAAACACACACATACATATTGTGGATAATTACATTATAAGGATAACTGCATTATAAAAGTGCTTGAAAATATGTTCTTTATATCATGACACACATTTGAACAATTCCCATATCATGCAATTCCTGGGTACGTGTAACAAACCCTACCCTCAAGATCTTATTTTGCTCAGCCTTAGCTGGGGTGGAGTTAAAGGGATTTCACATTGAACTTGATGATCCAATGCACCATGGAAACCAAGGTCAGTGGCATCAAGCTCAGAGTTTCATCCTCATGGACAGGAACCAATACAAACAGGATGACCACTTGGTGCTGCCTGGGCTCACTGTTCTATCTAAAAAGAGCAGGAAGAGGCTTAAAGCTGGCATAAGTGGTGCATCAGGGATGGCTTCCAACATGGCCATGTCCACCCATGTCAGGTCTCTGAGAATAGAGATAAAGGTACTTGAGTTTGGCCACAAAATCCATCCCAGCAGCAGGCTTGAGGGGGCATTTTGGCTGCTAACTTCACTACAGAGAGCTCCTTCTTTTCACCATCAGGCCTTCACAAGGACATTCAGCAGAGATCTCTGGTCTGCCCTTGGATGTTCTCACAGTTATAGCATGTGCCCTTATTCAGAGCAGAACATGAAGTTATACTGTCTAAGATGGAAGTGTCCAGGTAGCCTGAGAACCTGAAGTAGAAACTTCAGGGTGTAGGGAGGAGGACAAGTGGGAGAGGAGGGTCCATTGTCCATTAGATATGCAACATGGTTGGGAGGAAGCTGGTTGCTGCTCCAGCCCCTAGACCTCCAGGCAGCACCTCCCTGATAATCCATTTAGCTGCTTTGAATGGGTGCTCATCCAAGTAATGGACATGCCCTGGGAATTGAGAGGGAGCTCACAGGGTCAGGCACAGCTGGACATCCATCTGTCCTCTGGTTGCTTTCTATGTGGGGGTAAAGGAAAAAGTTTGTGATTCTCAATTCACAAGGCAGCTGTCATTGACCCTGAAACACTGATGTCCTGAGCCTCTATATCCCACTCCCTTCAAGGAGCAGATGGGAGGATGAGAATATGCTGGCTTTCATCTGGGTGATGTGGGTGTTATGAAGAAAGAAATCTGGGCATATTTAGAGTTCTTCAGGAGGACGTGGGAGAGAAAGTCCTAAGTGTTCCTAGAACTGAAACACTTCTCCTTGCACTCAATATCAAAGGAATTTTCATGCACAGTTGCCACAGAGAACTCTGAATAAAGAGACTGCAGGGCCAGGAGAGCCTGAGATGCAAGGAGGGAGCTGGAGTGCCTTGTGGGAGACAAGACATGCAAATGGAGACTTCTCTGGTCCTGGAAACCAGCCGAGGCCCAGTCGCTGCAGCTCTGAAAGAGAAGCCTTCATGCTGGTTGTCTTCTCTTCCTTTCTGTGCACAGTACAGAGGAAGAGGAAGCACCATGAAGTCTGTGCTGAGTTGGGTTTTGTTCTTTTTTCAATTTTCCATGGTGGATATTGTGGAGAAATGGGAGATGCTCCTGTCTTTGTGAATGAGTGTGTATCTATGTGTCCCTGTATATCTGCCTGTCTGGTTGTGAATCGTAGTTTTTTTTTTTGTTTTTTTTTTACTGATTGCAGTTTTACAGTGTGAGGTGTAAGTGTTGGTGTCTGGAGTAGACATGGCAAAGCCTGGTGGTCTCTGACACTCTGGTGCACCCTCTGAATTCACTTTCAGTAACGACTGGATAAACTGGGTCCACCAGGCTCCAGGGAAGTGGTTGGAGTGGATCTCATCTATTAGTGGTAGTGGTGAAGATCTGGTTCACTACATAGACTCTGTAAATGGCCAATTCACCACCTCCAGGACAATACCAAGAACCAGCTGTATGTGGAAATGACAAACGTGATGGCTGTGGAAATGACTGTGTATTACTGTGCCAGAGACACAGTGAAGAGAAGACAATGTGAGCCCAGACAAACACCTCTCCATGCAGGCAGGTGCTGGGCTGCTGGGGTCTCTTAGGGCCACATAGCCCAGGGCCCTTCCCCAGGGGCAGGAGTAGGGGGAATTTATGGCTGGTTTCTTCTTAGGGTCTAGGGCTTCCTCTACTTATTTCAGATTCTTCAGGAATTCAACCTCTCTTTAGGATTCTGTGACCTGCACAGAAGCCTCTAAATTAGAAAAGTTTCATTGCCATAGGAGGAAACACTTTTGCCTGCACGCAAAGAAAAGAGTCCCTTATAGAGACAGAAATTACTCTGCCAGTGGTCAGCAGGATCAAAATTTGAGGAACTATATGAATGTCAGTGAGTGTTTTAAAATCAAACACAGTGAGAGGATGTCAGTGGGGGTTCCCAAGTGAGGACTTGCTTTGGGATTCATGTCAGGACCAAGAGTGAGGTTATGCCATGGTCGGTAACCATAAATTCCACATTTTATTTTATTCTCCTTTTTATGCAAAAGTGTGCATATCAGACTCCACAATGGCCTGTCTGTCCATTTCTCTCCCAACTGTTTTCTTTCTCCTAGCTTAGCTAGATCATCAGGATGTCCTGGTGTCATAATTGCCCATCAAAGGAGACCCCTGTCTCCTAGGAAGGACCCTAAGTATATTCCCAAATTTGATGGGAGTAGATCTTGGTCACCTGTCTAGTGCACAGACAAGGTGATATTCTCAGAGAAGAGTAGCTAGGCTGATGTTCCAGAATATTCTGTAGATGAAAACAATGGGAGGAATATTCTCAGGGCCAGGACATTATATACTTCTTTCTATACAAGAAACATGGTTTTACTTGATACTCTTCAGTTACATATAGGAGAACACATGGGGTCTGAAAACAACTGTCATCATCTGTGACAGTTTTAACTTAGTGAATCCCAAAAAGAGAAAGATTATGTTTTCAAACTAATCCAACCCTGTAGGTGTGAGATCTTTTGGCTGGACTATATCCATGAGGCATGATTCAGGGTGAGTCTCTACCCCTTGCTGGAACTCATATAAACAGACACACACACACACACACACACATATACACACAGAAATTGCATATGGGAGCACCACCATTCTTCTATCTGTTAAAAAGACCTTTATTGTAAAATTGTAAAGTAAATAGAAAAATAGATTCAAAGAAATTACAAACTTAAAAAGAGTGTAAGGCTAGGTTAGATTTAATATAATCAATTATAAGAAATACATAGTATAGAAACAACCATTTATAAATGCAAGTAATACTTCTAATAGAATAGAAATTATTTATAATATAATTCTAATTTTTATATTACAGCTCTAACTATTGGACATAATACTCTCTAAGAATGAAATAAATTATTGGTTTAGTTATTTAATTTTCATTTAAGCCATATTTTTTTCTGGATAATCACATTCCTATTTGGGAATCCTTCATATGTTAGAAAGAATTACAGCAGATAACAATATGCCAACTCATAATTTTATGAGGCATAAAATCTCAAAATCTATTTCAACATTAGTCATGCTATATCATTATTGATCCAGATGGATTATTCTAATTAATAAGTAGGCATAATAAAGGGTTAAAGAAAAATGAAGTATCCAAAAATATATATTTTCTCCAGTCTTCTCAATTAAAAGCAAGTATTTATTTTCTATGAAGAAACTTACAGAATACTGATCAGAGGACCAATTTGCTAGTTGCACTGAGTAATTATTTTCATATACTACAATATTGTTATTTTACATTGATCTAGTCTCCTCCAGCTCCTTTTTTGGTTACAGTTTTTGTGGAATATCTTTTTCTAACCTTTCACTTTTAACCTGGTTTTGCCCTTATGTCTGAGGTTATGTCCTTCTTTAAAAATAAAATATTAACTCAAAAAAAGAGACTGACCAAATGGATCAGAATAGTATATAATTAGCATGTAATTTTATGTGAGCATTGACTATGTGCCAGGCAACTGGGCATACAAAATAACAGAAAAATAGGGAAATCTGTATGTGTGAGGGTGAACCCTGTACGTTATGCATGACTTTTCTGTAAACCTATAATTGCTCTAAAAAAATGACCAGGCCAAGAAAAAAACAAAAGAGAAAAAGTCTTAGGAATGATAAAAACTATCATACACATTTCAGTTTGTGATAATGACAGAAAACTATTAAATACTGTGCAGGAAGAGTGTTCTAAAAATAGTCAAATCCTCAAGGAAATATAAAGTAGGCAGAAGAAGCAGTGTGCAAAAAAGTTTATATAGCATAAACTAGTGCAGTTTTTCCAAGGAATTCAGGATTGGTTCAGCATAAGGAAACCAACCAAGATGATGAATCATATGAAATAATCGTCAAAACACATGATCATGTCAATAGGCATAGAAAAACCATTTAACAAAATCCAACACTCTTCTATCACTTAAACTCTCATCAAAGTAGGGAAAGAAGAGAAGTTCCTCAGCCTTCTATAAATGATCTATAAAAAACCTATAGATACCATGGTGCATCATTGTGAAAGCAGCTAGCCTTCCTATTAAGATCAGGAATAACACAAACAAGAAAAATAACAACAACAAAAAAAGATGTCTGCTAATACCACTTGTATTCAACATTGCAATGGAAATTCTAGTGAAATCACTAAGGAAATAAAACAAAAAGACATATGTCATTGAAAGGAAGAATGAAAACTGTCTCTTTACACAGATGACATAATCATGCAAATGAAAATCTTAAGGAACACATACACACATGCTAAAAAAGAAAACTAAGATTGAATGGACAATTTCAGCAAAATAGGACTACACAAGATCAAAATATGAAGTTAAATGCAATTTTACAAATTTGCAATGAACACTCATGGAATTAAGTTAAAAAAATAACACAATTTAATATAGCAACACAAAGAATAAAAGAGCAGGGAATATATTTAACAAAAGAAGTGAAGTGCCATGCTTTGCAATTATTTTTTAAATAAACTCTTAAAAATATTGTTGAAAGAAATTAAAGAAGACCTAAATAATTGGATAGTTACCCAGTGTTCATGTATTGGAAGGCTTAATATTATTACTATGGCAATATCACCCAACTGTCCTACAGATTCAACATAATCCCCACCAAAACATCAGCTACTTTTTCTTTTCAGAAACTCACTAACTGAAATTCATATTGTAATTGAACATATGAGTGCCCTAAGGATTTCAGAAATTAAGGTAATGGGAATAATATATCTGAGCATATGACTCATTGTATTTGTAATTGACCCAGGTCCTCTTTCCCAAGTGCAGCTGCAGGAAATTGGTCCAGGAATGGTGGAGTCCCTGTGTGTCTCTACTTATTCCTTCTCCATTGGTTCTAATTAGAAACAAGACTTTCAGCAGCCAGGGAAGGGGCTGCAGTGGCTGTGTCATGCTTACTCCAGTAGATCACCTTGAAATACCGATAATGTTCCCCACACACTAGGCTACATCTCCATCACTGTTGACATATCTCTAAACCAGTTCTCCTTGCAGCTGAGCTCTGAGTTCAAAGATGTGGTCTTGCCACTGCCATCCTCTCAGTAAACACAGTTAAAGGAAGGCAGTGGGAGCTGAGACACAAACCTCACCCAAAGGGAGGAAGGCAGGGGTTGGATGCATGCATCAAGAAAGAACGACCAGGAACAGTTTCTCAGCTCAGGAGCATGTGTAGGTGAGGCTGATGAAGGATTTTGTCTCAGAAGCTGTGGTTCCTCTTCAAAGACTGGGTCCTTCTTGCAAAGCTACTCTAAGAATCTTTCCTGATTCAGAACATCAGACATTATCTTCACAGTGTTCAATCTTGCCTGTCTTTCCTTTTTGCTCCAGGGGAGAATGTGGGATATTCTTTCTTGATGGATCTTTTATTTGAGATCTAAGTCACTATATAATATTAATTGGCAGGTTTGGGAACATTTAAACCAGTAAGTCATATATTTGTTGGACCTCAGTTTTGTAAAACTAAGAAGGGTCTCCACATCTAATATTATGAGTTTCCCCCAACCCTGGTTATATCAAAATTTGAATGACCTTAAAAGTATTGTTCATGTTAGCAAGGGTGTCAATAGATTACCATAGGGATTCTGGCCCCCCACCTGAGACATATTTCAAAGATTGGAGATATTTCTGGTTGTCAAAATTGGAGAGATGTACCACTGGCATTTTCTGGGCAGAGTCCTGGGAGGCTGCTCAACTTCTTACACTGTACATTATCTCTGAACAAGAAAGAAATATCTGGTGCACAATTTCAATAGTGTAGAGGTGGATAAGTTCTGATAAAAAAACCTCAATTTTTTCCAAAATTCATGGAAATGTAAAATTGGGGAAGGTCATTTTTTATATAGGTAATTTATCCCTCAGTAAAACTGGAACAAAAGCCCCAGTCATGGTCTTGTGTGATCTGAGAGGGCCTACTCATTTACATGTAATGTGGCATGTGAACAATGGGTGCAGTTCTCCAGGATCTGGGCTTGCCCTGGGAACTGTGAGGAACCTTGCTGGGGCAGACCCAGCTGTGTTTTCATCCAGCCACCCACCTGCTTTTTCTGTGGGGCAAAAGGTACAAAGGTCATGAGACAGATGTTTAGAGCCCTGACTCAAATGTCCACAGCCTCAATCTCCTGCTTCTGGCAACCAGCAGATGCAGAAGGAGAAAATGCCAGATGCCATCTATCCTATGTGGTTTCACAAAGAGAAGTCTGGACAACATGTCATCTCCCATGGGCCCTGGATCTGGGATCCACTGAGGAGAAGGGAGGGTTATGTTCTGGGATCCCAGGACAATGGTTCATCAGAGGCTTCTCCCAGGTCCCTGGCCTCTATAGGAAGCTGCTCAGTATGGCCTCACTTTAAAGAATACATTCACCATGCACAATGCTTTATGAGGATGTGGGAGAGAAAGCACTTCATAATTTCTATACCTGAAATGTTTTTCCATGCACTCAATATCAGATGAGTTTTCAAGGACTGCGTTCACAGGGAGCTCTGGAATCAGAGACTGCATATCCAGGAGAGAGCTCATGAGAAGGGAGGGAGCTGATTTGCCCCATGGGGGATGGACAGGAAAATGGGGCCCCTCCCTCTTGTCCTGAAAACCAGCCCATGCCCTGCAGCTCTGAGAGAGGAGTCCCACCCTGGTTGTCTGTACTCTTCCTTTCTGTGCACAGGACAAAGGAAGAGGAGGTACCATGAAGTGTGTGCTGAGGTTGGTATTTCTGTTGTCAATTTTCCATGGTAATATTATGAGGATTCTGGAGGTGATGCTTTGGGTTGGATTCAGTGACGGTGTGTGTGAGGAAGGCATGTGTTGGTGTCTCACTCTGTGAATCAAATTTTACTTTCATTGATTACAGGTGTCCAGTGTGAGGAACAGCTGGTGGAGTCTGGGGGAGACTTGGCCAAGCCTGGAGGGTCTCTGAGCCTCTCCTGTGCTGCCTCTGGATGCACCTTCAGTAACTATGCTATGACCTGGGTCCACCATGCCCCAGCAAAGGGGCTGGAGTGGGTCTCATACATTAGCAATGGTAGAAATTACATGGACTATGCAGATTCTGTGAAGGGCAGATTCACCACTTCCAGGGACAATGCCAAGAACCAGCTCTATCTGCAAATGTCAAACCTGAGGCCTGAGGACACAGCCATGTAATCCTGTGCTAGTCACAGTGAGGGGAAGGAGGGTGAGCCCAGACACAAACCTCCCCTGCAGGGAGGGGGCTGGTCTACTAGGGGAGCTTAAGGCCCCATAGCACAGGGCTCAGCCCCAGGGTCAAGTGCAGGGGGGAGGATTTAGCTCGTTTCCTGCCAGGGTCTGGAACTTTCTCTACTTCTTACAGTTTCCCCAGGGAACCTCTATAGCTTTAGTATTCTGTGTCCTCTATTGAATTATCTGAATTAGAAAAGTTTCATTGCAATAGGAGAAAATATTCCTGCATGCACACTAAGCAGAGTGCCATTCATGGAGGCAGAAATGGCTCTGCCATGGGTCAGCAGGATCTGAATTCTCAGGAGCCTCAGGGAATATCCTTGAATTTTAAAAATCCAATACAGAAAGGAAACCTCCTTGTCTTTCCCTAATTAGGGCACTCTTTGTGATTGTGGAAACTCTTGAAATCACACAACCAACTACAGTGTGAGGTACTTTAACATTAGTCCTATGTACTCCATGGAGTAACAAAAAGCTGATTGCCCCCTCCCCAAACCACCTCATGAACCTGATGACCTTTAACAGAAACCCCTGAGATCTGAGGCCTCAGCATGTGTAAGGGAGGGAGACACAGGTTCTGATGGAGGCAGTGTGAGAGCAGCCCCAGATCAGCCTGTCAGGGAGCCCAGAAGAGGGCTGGGAAGAATGGCCTGGTCTCAGGGTCCCCAAGCATAGGCCTTCCCAGGGTATGACAGTAGGAAGCAGTGGAGGGGCTCCCTGTCATGGGCTGGGGCTTACTTCCTATGCTCACTCCCTCCCCATCTTCAAGGTTCTAGTCTCTTCTTGGCTCTGAATCTCACAGCTGTACTTTTAGAGAAAACCTCCATTGAATATGGGCAGAGCATTAGTGTCACAGTGGAAGAGGAAAGACAACAGGAATTTCCCTCAGCCACAGTTTTGTGTCCTGACCCCCAGGACCTTTCCTCATATGACTCAGAAGAGATGTGAGGGAGATGACTTAGCACAGAGTTTCCTGGGATTCAGGATAGAGTGAAGAGAATTTAGGCAAGTTAAATAATGAAGTGGTGAAATCATTCTAATATTGACTCTGGTATTGGTGGCACATATCTGTGAATTAAATAAACCCATTGAATTACATGATTTAATTGCCTAAACTTTATGGTATATTATTTATAAGTCAACAAAGCTATTTAAAAAATCAAATGGTGCCTAGAGAGAAAGGAAGAGAGAAGAAGAAGGAATTAATGAAGTATGAGAAAATTCGGGGGAGTTCACTTCCTGATTTGTAGTGAGGGTTACATGTATGTAAATATATGCAAATATTTATCATATTGTATACATTAGTATATACAATTATATGTATGTAAATTACAATTTAATAAGAACTAGCCATTTATCCCTGTTTTCTAGTTCATTAACATATTTATTTAGTAAAGCCCTAGACTTATAAATTTTACACTCTAGTTTAGTTCTGACAAAGGAGGAGTTTTTCACTAAAGTGGAAGTTCTCTTACACTTCTATTCTACTCTTGGTTAATTCCAGTAACTTGGACCTAACCTGAGCCACTTTACTGCAGTTTCTGTGCAAAACTGATGTTAGTCAAGCCATGGTTTTTTTCCCAAGATAGATACAGTTTCTGAATACCAGGTTTATTCATCCATCACATACTGTTACCTGGCTATGTATTTCCTCAAGCTTTTCTTCATTCCAGATATATTCACATAGCTTGTTTCCTCTTAGGATGTATTGTTTCCCTCTGCCATTCAAACAATTTGCTTTGGGACTCCATTGAACCTCACAGAGCTCCCTCTCTTGTGGTTAATGACATTCCATTTTCATCACATAAGTTTGATGCTGAGCTCCTGGGAAGGTCTGTATTTTATCCACCACTCCTTTGCCAAAACTAAGCAGGTTTTACCATGTTGTCACATAAAACAGTGCTATTTTGTAAATATTGATTCAGAGAATGAAGTCATACTCAGGTTATTTTTAGTGTAAAGAAATGTATTCCAAATGACTAGAAGGTAAAGTTTCAAAATTGTAGTGTCATAATGCTACGTGGACTAAATATTAGCTAAAAAAATCCCAGCATGCAATTTACATGGCATAATATTGGATAGAATAAACTTTAATTTATTGACAATTTCTTCTAGGCAAAACACCACATTCCTTCACAAAACTACTGGCCATATGCTGTACAAGGAAATGGTTTTTGTTTGATTCCCAGGTGATTGCATTGAAACATCTTCATTCTTTCCCATATTCTCTTTTATGGTGTGTAGTGAGCTGGGTCTTAAAATTCTAAAATTTGAGGAGATATATTGGATTTGAATATAGTCATAATATTCCAAAGTAGAACACAAGTGTAGCAGTTTGATATTGTTTATGAATTAAAAAAATAGATATTTTATATGTTTGTAAGTTGGTTTGTTCCTCTGGGTACATTAGATTGTATTGTATTCAGAGATTTTACTCTTACTTGAATAAATTATGATTAAGGCTTTGATTGGGCCATGCCAGTAAGATCTTGAGTCCAAGGGGTTGGGGACTCACAGAAAAAATGACAAGGTAGAGGAATTAGAGACAGCCCAGGAAGTAAACACACAGAGAAGCAGATATGCGAGGAAAGACAGAAGGCTTGATTAGGCACTGCAGAGGCCCCAGGAAGAGAGACTAGCCATTCACTTGATAATCTATAGCTGGCCTTGTGGAAAGAGCAGAGCAGCTTAGCCAAGAGAGAAATGAGCCCCAGGAAGAGAGGAACCCAGGAAGCCTAAACTCTTGCAGACATTAGCAGCCATCTTGCTCCAACACATGGCAACAGACTTTGGTGAGGGAAGTAACTATATGCTTTATGGCCTGGTAACTGTAAGCTTCTACCCCAAATAAATACCCTTTAGAAAAGTCAACAGATTTCTGGTAATTTGCATCAGCACCCCTTTGGCTGACTAATACAACAAGGTAATATAAAGAAAAATGCCCCTGTCTGGCCAATACTTCAAAAAATGGTTAACTGACAGTAGGATAGGGGAGGAGGCTAATGAAGTGCATATTGGGTTTCTTGTCTTGTCATAAATTAATAATTTCTGGTGCTATTATGTCATATTGTTAAATTGTCATGATTTCTGGAACTATAAATAATTCAATCATCTAAAATATATGGAATTTTTAGTAACTACATTTTTTTCATAAAAGTAATTTGCATACAGCCAATTTACTATTTACTATGCTGGTATTTGTTACACCCATAAGTTTCCTAATGCTTCAATATGAATAACAGTGAAAGCACTCATTTATGGAGAGACAGCTATTCTAAGCACATTTCAGGTGTTATGTAACTAATCATTGCCAGGACTTAGCAGAGAGCAGCAGGGTTAGTCAGGTGGGAAAAGGAAGAATTGTAGCCTGAAGTTTAACTCAGAAAATTCTTTCTTCCTGGGTGGCCTCTGGGAAATCTCTGGTTTGTGACCTAAAATCCACTTGGGGACAATGAAACATTGACCACATAATAACCTGACATGCTGAAATAAATGGCACTCAGTGGAGAGTGATGGGGCTGGCTCAGGGAAAGTGTAACTAGGCCTGTCCTATCCATGTCATTTGTCAATCTGTAAAATGGGAAAGGAAAAGTGATGTATGCATTACATACTGAAGGATTAACACCACTAGGGCTCAAATGAAGGTACTTGGCTCCCTGGAGCTTACTTTGCTGAGACATCTTTGTTGAAAATCTGATCCCTGTTTCCAAGAACAGACCCATGTTTCTTGCTTTCTGGATGACATCACTGCTTCTTCCTTCTTTCATGAGGAATCTCTGGACCTACAATTTTCAGTGTCTTCCCAGTAGAAAGCAAATGTTAAAACAATGGTGAAGCCATGGATACTATGGGTAGAATTGATTACAAAACTCTCTATAGCCAATGAACTATTCTTATGGCAAACTCCTGAACCAGCACATCCCCCAGGGATAGTCTTTCCAGACTTTTGTTCTTCCTCCTTCCCAAGCTAATACAGTAATCCACACTCTTCTATCATCAAAGCAATTATTTGTAATTCTGGAAGCATCAATGATTAATTATCTCCATATATCTTTCAAGTCTTTACTCAGATGGTAGTCCAATTCCTTCATGAAAATTATGCTTTCCTTCCCCAAGCTTCAAAGGAATTTTTTACAATTTATGGCCTCATGGTCCTCAGGGCAGCAACAAAATATTTACACTAATGTCTCATCTTGTCTAGTGTGAGTTTATAGTTTGTCCCATGCAGCTATCCTCCTCTGATACTCTCCTTCTATCTCATCACCCACTTTCCCAACCTTCCATGACATTGGGATGCCTTGGCACATGGATCCAGATATTGTCCTTAATTCTAATATCTTGCCATGAAAATTGGAGTCTTCAGTGTTCATATCTAGTGCTGTTTACCTCTCAAAACTGTCTATGGGGAAGCAGGTGTGGCTCAATCGATAGAGCTCCCTTTTACCATATGAGAGGCCCCAGTTTCGCTTTCTGGGGCCTCCTTGTAAGGGCAGGCTGGCCCGCACAGCACAGTGGGCTGATGCAGCAAGACCTCACAGCAAGGGGAAGATAAGCAGACACAGAAAAAACACACAGCAAATGGACACAGCAAACACAAGCAGCAAGGGGGGGATAAATAAATAAATAAATAAATCTTAAAAAAAAAAACAAAAAACTGTCTATGTAACCCCTTGCAGTGCTTGTGATATCTGTCCTGAATCTTTCTTATTTTTAATTTAATTTATTAATATTACTACATAGCCAATGGCCATATGCTGTATTGAAGGTGAGTTCATGAGGTGAAAATCTCTATGGCATTTTTAGAAGCAAGTGGGTCTAAATCTATCAATGAGCAAGATGAAGACACTGAGACTGAGGGTGGTTGAACTGCCAAATTTGCACAAGTGCAGTATATCAGGGGCAGGAGCATTTCAGGTATCCCTTATGCAGTCATGATCATCAGAGATAAGGATTCACACTGAAAATAACTGCCATAGCAGTTCTGCCATCCCACTATGAAGACACATGTAACGTGAGTGTTGTGTAATGACTTCAAGAAAATTGTGACGGGAAGCGGGTGTGGCTCAGTGGATAGAGCCCCCGTTTAC
>JAQZBX010025295.1:0-29631 GCA_029593785.1 Cabassous unicinctus | reverse complement strand
CCTTGAGTGGTCAGCTGAGAAAGGAGTCATGAAGATCTTACAGGTAGGCTCCTACACAACAATATCTAAACTGTGGGGTTTTTAGCTGCTGAAACCAAGGACAAGTTTAGTATGCTTGAGAAAATGCAGAATTGAGAATTTACATATGCCTTCCTCAAAAGACCCTTGGAAGCATCACTCTTTTTTTTTTTCTTTTTTTTCTTTTTTAAAACTTTTTTTTTTCCTCATCTACCCCATTTTCTTTTTCTTTTTCCTATAAAAACTCTAGCTCTTATTTTCACTTTGAACTTGTTTTGGGAAGATTCTCCCATTTCTTTGCTTGTGCAAATAAATCACTCACAATAAATCACCTTCTCAATGAGAGATGTGTTTCTCCTTTGTGGCACCAGATCCAGTGGACCCTTCTATTGGAAATAGCTTTGCTTATGGTAACAACATTGGTAACACCACCAGCTGTATTTGGGCAAATACCTCTGGGAAACTTGAGACACAATTGCAAGAAAAATTGAACAAGAACAGGCCTGCAGGACTCCAACAGGAAAAAGCCAGGAAAGAATGCCAGCAGTGTGGTCAGCAGTTAGTAGATCAGCATCTGCCCCTAACCCCACTGCCAAACCCAGGGCCTTAGGTCTGTGCTGCCAGGGCCTTTGGGAAGAAGTCTATCCAGATACAGTAAAGACCCAGGAGGTATGAGTGAAGGCTTTGCCCACTGTACCTGAGCCCCAGCTCATGGAATCTCACCTCTCTACTCACATCCCATGTGATCTACCTGTCCAAAAAGCTGACCACAGTTCCCAGTTCCAAGGGCATCTTTTCCCAGGTGATGATGCACCCAGATGACCTGCCTCCAAGTCCAGGATCTGCCAGTCTCCATCTGGATTCCTGGCTGGTGTTTCCAGTCACAGCAGAACAGATTGGGTTCCCAATTTGGCTCTAACTGCTGAGCTGAGCAGATGGCCCCAGTGGACAATGGCGTGTGTTGTGTGAAGTTTTATGGGTGGGCCAGGTGGAACTTTAGCACCCATGGCTCTTGCATTCCCAATGCTCTGGGCAGAAGTCAGCTTTCTATGTTGGAGGTTTCCCAGTTTGGCTTTGAGGGCTGAGGACTGAGCCAAGTACTGAGCAGGTGCTGTGCTCATCTGAAGCCAGCCAATACCTACAGTGCCATGAAATCACCAGTGATAGGATGCTGGATAGGAGGGGTGCACCAAATGGGAGGCTAGGCAAGGGGACAGTCCAGACTGGGCTCCCTAGAGAAGAGATGTTCCTGAGAGCTTGGCAGAAAACAAGACCTTGGGCTTCCTCCTCACCCTGGCCTGGTGTGCTCAGTCAAGTCCACTGGCCAGACCTGGCAGCCCAAAGAGTTGCAAGGAAAGGCCACCTGGGCTGGGCAGCTGCTGGCTGGGGTAGCTGACAGGAGCAATGGTGGTTTCTGTTGGATCATTAGGGAAAGTTGGGTCCTGGCAGGGGTGGTCATGGGTTGTACATGGACTGGGAAAGGTATGGTTGCTTGGTAGGAGTGGGGGCCCTTCCATTGACTGAGCCAGGCTGGCCAAAGTGGGGCAGCACTGAGGGCCTGAGGGCACACCCCCTGAGGATGCCCAAACTGGTGCAATGTTGGAAGCAAAGCTGAGGCCATCTTCCTTGGAATATGCCTGGCAGAGTGCCGAGGACTCTGAGTAACCCTTGGCTTTCTGATTCTCCAGACAGGTAGCTGGAAACTGCCAGAGTAGGCTCACCATCTGGCCTGACTTCCAGCTGCCACTGTCACCCCAGGGTATGGGCACAAGCCAAGAGGGAGGAATACTGTGGCAGCTGGGGAACCTGGGTGGCTAGTGGCAGTGAGCAGGGACCAGCATCCCAGAGCCAGGAACTAGGGGCCTGCAGCCCCTGCAGCTGGGTGACGCTCCATGGTGCCAGCCAACATGGTCTCTTGAAGGTCCAGACCATGGCAACCACCATTTTCTACACTACGACCCTGAATGCAACTGATGTCCTCTCATCTCTGAAGCTAAGCTGGGTTGGGCCTTGTTAGTACTTGGATGGGAGACCATCTGGGAATGTCAGATGCTTTTGCTTGCCACATCTCTCACTCTAGCTCTCACTCCCCTTCCTCTTTCTTCTTTTGGTCTCCTCCTCCCAGAGAACTGGCTGCCTCTAGCCAGCACCTGCTCCTCAACCCCCACCCATTTGGTGGTCTCCACCTCAACCCTGCCCACGGCAGCACAAACAAATGGCTGCATCCCAGCCCTTCCTTAGAACTCCTAGTGCTGCACAAGCTGAGGCCTACTGGGGACAGCAGATACCCTGACTGCTGAGGCCAAGACCCCTCACCTGCTAGACCTCTTCTCAGCCATCAGTCTCCCTAACCCTTGGCACTGAAAGCAAATGGTGCACACCAGGGGGTCACCTTTGGCCTTTGTTGCTTTCTCTGGCACAACAGGGATGAGCAAAAGTGTTATCAGATTTTGTCTAGGTTCTTGACTATGCTAAAGAAATGAATTTCAAGAGCATGTCACATTGATTAGGCCAGTAATTTATTAAGGTAGGGAGGGAAGAGAAATGGGAGAAAATAACAGATCATGGGTCCCAGGTAGAGAGTAAGGGGCTGAAGAGTGATAAAGATGACTGATTTACAGATTACAATTTCCCATTATAGATTATAAATGCCCACGTTTTACTTGCATGTTGATCCATGCAGGAGGGGACATGGAGAGAGCAGGGTGCAGAAGGCAAGAGCTATTTAGCCTTTGCGCCTGCTTTTTGAACCATTAATTATTCTACTCCTTTTTTAATGGCATGGGAGGAGTTCCAGCTGTTTGCTGTTTTGATTGATTACCGCACCCATCAATCCCCCAAAAGGGCCCAATTATAATGTCCTTGGAGAATATCTGGGGCTTCTCCTGGCTTCTGGAAGAAATCTCATTCTCAATGGGATTCTCATGAGGGTCTTCCAGCAGCCATCTTGGTGGTATCAATGTCCACATGGAATTCTTGCCAGCTTCCAGATCTGTCTATTGGTTCCCTATTTTACTAGCCTGCTTCACAAGGGTACATCCCTTCCCTTTGCCCCTGGGTTCCATCCTACACTCTCCCCATGTCCCCAGTTCCCAGGGGACAAGACCCATCCACCTATGCCTTAGGGCCCTTGGGCACATTCTTGGCCACTATTCTCAAGAAACCTAACACTTTCAGCAACTCCATGGCCACTATGCAAATGAAGGAGAAGCAACAAATGACCCAGGAAACAGACACACAGACAGACGGTCCCATACCAGGGCGTATCGGTCCACTCACAAAGGCAGGCAGTATTCAGATGGGAAGAGACCATGACAGATCATCACTGGTGGCTGCTGTACTCCCTGAAGCAGCCTCAGGTGGTGATTCCAGGCCCTGGGCCAGTGCTTTCCTCTTCAGGCTCTTCCCAAGCATGAGCTCCTGGCTCATCACTCCCTCTCCATCAGCAGCTCTCTTCCTTACCTTTCCATCACCTACCTGTTCAGGGATCCCATGTCCAAGGCCTCAACCCCATCTGGCTGCACCCCTGCCCTTCCTTCCCTTGGGTTGGGAGGGCCCAGGGGGCTGCAGGTCTGCCGTGTGCTGGGATCTCTTCAGGATGAGAGGAAAGCAGACCAAATGGCTACTCTCATGGAACTTAGAATTCACTGGGTGGAGACTGCAGGGAAACAGAACAGGGAGTCACTTTAACATTGGAGACATTTGCAGCAGTAGGGTTCATTTGTAGGGGAGAACTCAGAAGCACCCCACAAGTGATATGCCTTTGGGAGGAGGAACCCCCAGCTGGAGAGAAGTGCCTGGATGCATACCTGAAGTTGTAATCCAGGGTTAAGAATTAACAAATAATTATGATTGCTTAATCATTATATAAATGCCTTTTTACTTCCAGTAAATTATAAAACAGCCAAAGGTTGATATTTGAAACTACTAAAACTGGCTAGACCAACCTCACCCATTCTATATGGCCACTTTCAATGAAAAACCCATCATTGTGATAATTATTCCAGATGGGTCTTACCTTTGTATATGAACATTTCTAATGAAAGGGTAACCATTCTATCTTCCTTTGCTTAATATCCATATGAAAAACCTTATAACTCACTGACCTTTGTTCAGTGTCCTCCTACCCCAGAGGCCTTGATCTCTGATAATGATTGTAACTTTGTGACTCACCCTGGTTTGGTAACCACCCCCATCCTGTTCAGCCCCTTAATGTTTACTAATGAAGGAACCTGGGCCAGCCCCACCCCAATTACTCAATAGCATGCTGATATTATAAAACATCAGAACTTCTACAGATCCAGGAGGCAATTTTTGGACTATTTAGGGTGACTGACCTCCTTTTCTTGCCCCCAAAAACTATCTTTTTGAAACCCCATGTCTCAGAAATTGGTCTTTAGAGTTCATAGGGAAGAAAGAACCCACATTTGCTCAAAGTCTTGGAAGCATCACAGAATGTGTTCCCATTGCCCTTAGGTAAATCTTCAGGAGTTCTGTGACCACCCAGGTCAGAATCCATGTGGCATACAGAACCTACCCAGGGTGTTCCCAGATGGGGGTTGGGGAGGAAGCCAGTGAGGTTTTGCAAGGTGTGTGGTGGTGGTGGAGTGGCATCCAACCCTACCATCAGCTCAAGCCACAGGGCCATATTTCTGTGCCTTAAGGGCCTTTCAGAGGGATCCTGCCTTCAGACAGCAAAGGTGCAGCAGGTGTGAGTTGGGATCTGGGGCCACCACAGTATATTGTAGGTTACACTGAGGCTCAAGATTGCAGGTGAGCACATGACTTTGGAATAAGAAAATGGATGAATCTGATCAATCAGAAATTATTTTTCACAGTTTGGCAGGACAGAGAGTCTCAATTTACTTCTTTATGACACGCAGAATTTGTGATTGTTTTCATCTTTCTTTCCATTTCTACTATAGCTTTCTAAAGGGTTTGTAGGCTGTTACATTACAATTTTGTAATATATTCATTTGTAGTTACTTTTGTATTTTCATGCAAAATTTATTTGATCAAGATTACAGGGTTTCATAGAGGTCATGCAGAAAAAGAAAAGTTCCCATTGCATTTTGACACTTTTATTACTCCTTTTATCCTGACTTATTTTTTATTATTTGTAATAGTTATCCAATTTTTCCAAACACTTAATTCTTCAGTAGCCTCAAGTGTCTTATAACTTTGCCACATTTATCATAAGAAAAGAAATGTGGAATAAGACACAGGTAGTTTAATTTCCAGCTTTTATGTTCCTTAGTAGCTGGTAGCCATTAGATAAGCAGTTTGGGTTACCAGCTCTACAAATCTAAGGATGTTTGTCATCTGTCAGAGCAATACTCTTGGATTTTTTTAGAAGAGTGGCTGTGCATCAAATATTAAGAGTGAAGAAGTAACATTTCTTTGTTTGCATTCAACCTATTATGAACATGAGTATAATAAAAAAACAGACACCCTTCTCACAAACTACTAGTAGGCACAGTAATCTACACCTCTGGCAAGACAATATGGGGCTACCGGTTTAAGAACCAAGCATATGCACTGGGGCACAAGTGACTGTCACATAAGTTTACATATCATAAATTCCACAAACTTTGCCCTCAAGCAGGATGGCATCATTGCCCCAAGATAAAGACTTTTGAAGAATAAAGTACAAAATTTATTTTCCTACACTCAGTCCAGTCTATTTGGTCACAACTTATCCTTATGGTCAAGTCATTCTTTGCTCTTTGATATGAATTCCAGCCCCTTTATTTTCCACTCTGTTCATCTTTGCAAGGTCATCATCTAGTCTCACATCAGATCTTTTGGGCTGGATGGAGGAGTAACTCTAAATGAAAGTCCTAAAAGTTACTTTACCCTGAGTTTTCTCTACCTGCCATTTCTGGTTCTTTCATTTCAGGAATGGCTCCGATGATATTCATTCTGGTTGACACCATGCCTTCTGCTGATTTGGGAATCTACTTTAAACCCCATGGCACAAGTAACCAAAATTGGCTGACCAGCCAGGATGGGCTGTGAATAACTTTTCTTCAACCACTCTACTTCTGACCTTGTGCTCCTATTTAGTCTCTCACCCCTTATTTCTTGAGCCAATGCATCCACACTCCCCCAAACTACTTAGTCATATTTAACTAAATGGCTTAACATCTTGGACTTCATCTTATGGTCATATAAAAAGACTCACATCCTCTTTCCAAAATATGTCCATGAACTGGACAAAATTGATCAAAGAAACCATTTGTGTTCTCTGAGTAGAGATCAAATGCATGAAACAGTTTTGGTAACATTTATGCTTCTAAGGAGAGTGAAGGTTCTGTGCATTCTGATGTAGCTGCACCCATTCCCCTCCTACCCAGCTTGGCCATTTGAAGGTTCTGCCAAGGCAGGATAGGCAATGAGAGCAGTAGAACCTCTCCCACGGTCAAAAAGGGCTTATTAAATATAGAGCAGTGGGCATACTCATTCCTATCAGCATAGTCAGTTGAAGTGAAAATCTCAGAGATAGGAAGTTGGGCAGGGTCAAGGCTCTACTGGCCTGGGGATGTGTTGTAAGGAAAGTACATGTCAGTTGAGGCTGCATGCAGAAGCAGTGGAGCCCAGATAGGGTCCAGTTCAGCTAGGTCCAGATCAGGCTCCTAGGTGATCCCGAGGCTGCACATATGCACATCAGAGTACTGATAGAGCCCAGCAGAAAGCTCAAGTTGGAGCAGACACTAAAATGGCATGAATTTTCAATGATCCTTTACCCACACAGACCTATGAGCAGAGGATTGAAGCCTTAGTGTTTCAATGTTGTTGAACACAACCTCTGACCAATTATTAGTTGACAATTAACCTACAAAGAGACAGGTGCAAACCATAGGAAGCCAGCAATAATTATATAATATATGCGATATAAAATGCTACATATTTGTGTGTTTATTTATGCATATATTTATGAATATGTATATGCGTGTGCATATATATGATATTATATATCATATAAATGCACAGATACCTATAGTTGTATTGTATAGGGGAAGAGAATTTTTTTAAAGAAGGAGGGAGCAAATTTACCCAAATGAAACTATGAATAAAAAAAAAATCAACAGCAGGAGCCGCAACAATAACCATCATCACAAGTAAAAATAGGAATGCAGACATGCTAAATATAATGTCATTAAAATGATCAATTTTGAGAAAAAGGAAAGTGATTCAGACACCATGTAAAATGCAGTAAAAAGGAATGGTCCATAACTATCTCCAGAAGTTTGATAAACAAAGACAAAATCAGCTATTATAAATATATTCCAAGAACTAAAATAGATCATATTTGATGAATGAAAAGAAAGTATGACTACAATGAAGCAACAAATGGAAATTCTCAAGAGGGAAATATAAATTATTTTCAAAAGGGACTAAATGGCCATTTTAGTGTTGGTGAAAAAATAATTCATGAAAAATTCTATAGAGGAGCTCAACAACTGATTCAAGGTGGCAAAAGAATAAATCATGAACTTATAAGCATAATCCATTCTTAAGATCCCAGTTAAAAATTATTGAGGAAAATCTAATAGAAACTCAGACATCTGTGAGAAAACATCAAATATACCAAGTTCTGTGTAAAAGAACTGACAGACAGGAGAGAGAGGGGCAGAAAATATTTGAAAAATTAAAGACCAAAAATTTCCCAGATTTAATGATAAATAATATACATATTCAGGAAGCTCAAAAAAACCTAGTAGGATGAATACAAAGATATCCACACATTAAAATTCAACTATGAAAATACAAGGACAAAATCTTGAAAGCAACAAAAGAAAAATGACTCATTACTTAAAGTGGAATATCAATAAAATTAATGGGTGGAGGCCACAAAACAGTGCAATGACATGGCCAAAGCATTTTAAGGAAAACACTGTCAATCATGAATTCTATATCCAGCAAAATGAAAGTGAAAAAGGACAATCCAAGATAAACAAAACATAAGAGAATGTATTGCTAACAAATATGTTGTCTTGATTTGCAAAGCTCCTATGGAAAATACCACACAGTGGTTGGATTAAATAACAAGAATTATTGCCTCACAATTTCAGAGGCTTGCAGTCCAAAGTCAAGATGTCAGCAAAACTCTGCTATCTCCTGGAGTCATTCTGGTGATGGCAGTCCCTCATCCTGTGGTGATATCCTAGATCTCCGCCTGTGACTTTTTCCTGTTGTTGTTGGCCAAATTAATTTTGCTTATAAAGGACCCAGTAATAAGTGCTAAGGCCCACCCTGATTCATTTGGGTCACACCTAAATAGGAACTTAGAAAATCCTATTCTCAAATCAGTCCACACATTAACTGAAAATACACCTTGAAAGGGTTATATTTACAAATAGGCTCACACCCAGGTGAACACAGATTAAGAAAAAGAACTTGGAAGTTATGGAGGTACATAATGCAATCTACTATACATGCCTTACAAGAAATCTGAAAGCAATTACTTCAGACTGAAAAGAACTCACTATTTAGGGGAACAATGAAGAGCACCAGAAATGATAAATATATGGGTTAATATAAACACCTATCTAGGTATACCTTTTCTCATTTCTGGTCTTAACTTCTTTAAAAGATGCAAAATTGTATAAATCAGTAATTATAACATTAAATGATATATTTATAATATATGTAAATATGGTATATATCACAACAGCATAAAGAAAAGTGGGAAGAAATGGCAGTACATTGGAACAAATTTTCTATATTTCTGGAATCAAGGTAGCATCAATCTGAAGTAGATTGTCATAAAATAAGATATATAGGTCCCTAAATAATAGCTAAAGCAAAAGTTAAAAGTAAACAAATCAATTTAAATGGTGCACTAAAAAATAACTTACACAAATGAAGACAGTCAAGAGGAAAAATAATAAATGAGAGAGGAGATGTAGAAAATAACTAGCAATGTGGGATATATAAATCCAGACATGCCAATAACTTCATTAAATGTGAATTGCCTAAACAGCCTAATCAAATTTAGAGATTGTCAGACTGGAAGAAATTGCAGGATCCAACTGTGTACTGGAACTATGTCTAAGAGACCCATCTTGGATTCAAAGACACAAATAGGGTGCAAATGAAATGAAGAAAAAATACATAACATTCAAACAGTAGCCATTAGAGAGCTGGAGTAGTTATATCAATATCAGGCAGAATGGATTTACAGCAAGAAATATTACATAAAGACTGTGTAATATATAGTGATTTCATAATAACAAAGGAATCAACATATCAAAAAATATAAAAAGTATAAATATATGCACACTAAACTCCTAAGCCTCAAAATTCCTGAAGTAAAATTCAGACAATCTCTCAGAGATGGCCCTTTAAAGTAGGAGGGGGCAAATTTACACTCTTGATTTCCTCCAATTCAGTTTCTCTTACATTATGCTGACAAGATAACAGCATTTATCCTGATTGTTTTAATATTATGTTTACTAATTTGGCTCACATAGAGTGTGTTCTTCATCTGAATGTCCAATCTATACTTGTTTTAGTACAGTTCTTGTACAGTGAGTGTTTTTGAATGAACAAAGGAATAAACAAATGAATGGATGGCAGCCCAGGCAGAGGTGGCAAAGCAAAAGAGCACAGCATTTTCCAGGAAATATTTGTATTATTCAGCCAGAAGGGGTGCTGATGCAAAGTGCCAGAAATCTGTCAGCTTTTATAAGGGTATTTATTTGGGGTAAAATCTTACAGTTACAAGGCCCTAAAGAATCCAACTCAAGGATACTTTTCTCATGAAAGTCTGTTGCCACATGTTGAAACTAGATGGCAAGCAATATCTTTGAGGGCTTAGCCTTCCTCTTTCCTCTTAAGGCTCCATGAGCCCAGCTTCTTCTGATCTCAACTGTAGGCTGGCATAGGGCTCATTTCTCAGGGCTTCTCAGCTGCTCTCTTCACAAAGTCAGCTGTAAACTCTCAGGTGAATGGCTCATCTCTCCCTGGGGATCCAGCATCAAAACTAAGTTCTCTCCTCTGCCATGTCATTTTCTGTGTTCTCCCTGCATGTCTACTTCTGTGTGTCTCCCTGATTTAGTGTCCATTTATATAGCCCACAAAGGGGACAGGGACTCAAACTGAGTTACACTTTACTGACATGGTCCAATCAAAACCCTAATCTTAACATAATTTAATCAGACATCTCAGCTGAATCTAATTCATTCAAAGGGTATCTCACCCAGAGAAACAGACAGACCAGTTTACAAACATAATCTATATATTTTTTGTAAATCATAAATAATCTCAAACTGCCACAGTTAAAACTTGTTTCAAATGCCTTCAGTAGAATTTTTCAAATGGAATTCCTAGAGATGCTAATGCATTTTCAGTGAAAAACAGAAGTTCAGTACTCAAACTTTACCTTCTCTGTTCCTTTCTTAGATATTCTCAATGCCCATTACTGTGTTTAAATCCATTTCCCCACTTTTGCGTACTTAAACTTATTTGACCAGAATTTTATTAAAAACTTGAGAAATTTCCTTCAGAACCCTCTTTGGAATATGCTGATCTCTAGTGTAAGATAGGTCTGATGAAATGGTGGGGGGTGAGCCTGGAAAAGTGAATTGTGGTCAGGCCATGATACTTCTGTTATATAATGTTGAGGAATTTGAACTATATTGTGCACAATACATAAGCCATTGAAAGATTTTAGATAAGGGAGTTATATATTTTCTTATTTGCATTTTATAACTATCTGAGCAGAAGGATAGAGAATGAATTGGAGAGAGGCCAGGTAAGAGGCAGGGGAACTAGTGGGAAGTATGTGACAAAGATTCAGGCTACAAGCGATGAAGAATTGGGCTAAGTCTATGACAAGAGGAACAGGGAGTAAGGGTAAAATTTAGAAACTGTATTTAGGAAGTAAAGTGGACACAATTTTGTGACTAACTGCATCACAAAATGAGAGAGCAGGAGGTATCAAGAAAACTGTCTAGCTTCTGGCTTAGAGCACTAACTGTTACATCTATCCTGAAAGGGAAGGGGGCAGAATATTAGGGGAAGAGCTTTAATATGAGGTACCCATGAGAGTCCAATTGGAAATTCAGCTGTGGGGCTCAGGAGAGAGTTGTGGGGTAGATGTGAAGAGCTGGGGTTCACTTGCATATTGATATAGTTGAAGCCATAGTTTGGATGAGTTCAATCAGAAAGAGTATGTAGAGTGAGGGGAAATTGGGCAGGAAGTTGAACAATGGGGAACATCAACATGAAAGGGCTAAAGAGAGGAAGAGTACCCTAAGAAGGAAGAAACTGAGGGGTAGGAGGGAAACACCAAAGGATGATATGGGTAAACCAAGGTGGGAGTAGGGAAGATATAATCAAATCTAAAAACAATGATGAGAAACCACAAAGAAAAGATCAAGAATGACAAAGAAAGGAACTTGTCCACTGCATTTGGTAACTTGAATGTAAATAACTTTAGGAGAGCAGTTTAAGTGGGGTAGTTAGCTGAAGCATGACAAGATCACAATTGGTTGTATTGGAAATCAGTAAATGGTACCAGATAATGGTATAAGACTCATCTAAGAAGCTTAGCTCTGTAAGGAGAGTGAGAGGGCAGTACTAAGAGTAGCAAGGGCTTCAGGGAAGCTATTATCTCAGTGTTGGGTTAGATGTGAAGAGAGGAGAGAGTATGCTAAGGTACCAAGGGGAAGCCAGAGAGGGGGAGAGGGAGTCCTCTGAGGCAATTGAACAGGGTTGTTGGGTAAGGATGAGAAGTGACATAGTTAAGACCAACTGCAGTAGGATAGCAATAATTTCTTATTCTAGTCTCTGGTCCATAAATTGTTAAATTTCCCTAAGACACAATTTTTAGGATAGATTCAGTAATTTGTGTAGAAACATATAATTACCCATTGGTGTATTCCCTATCATAACATGTTAGATACAAATAGGGGTTCACTTGCCCAAAAAAATGCCTCATTCAACTTGATGTTTCTGCCCTACTTCCACCCCATCATAATATTATTCCCCTGCTCCCTACTCCATATAGAGTTTCTGTGAATAAATCCCAAACATACAGTTTCCTATCAAAGTCCCATATGATCTGCCTGCTGCCTAACTCTCCAATTGTTTGCATTCCCAAACAATTTTCCCCACTCTCTCTTTTGTTCCTTCAAGTGGGGAACTGCTTTCACCCTTCTAGGCCTTTGACTTTCCTGTGACTGCTTCAAGGAATGTTCTTTCCTTAGCACTTTGCATGGCTGCCTTCTTCTCATTCATCAAGTTTAAGCCTGAAGGTCACTTCATCTCCTCACATGGAAGGAAATCTATGTAAACACTCCATCCTTTATTAGTGAAAATAATATTATTTTTAATTCCTTCAAGTCATTAAGTGGAACAATGGCTATCTTTTACTTGCTTTCAATTAGGCTACTGGTAATAAAGGTGGCCATGATTTATCATAAGTCCATTTTTTCAGTGTTCTTAAATGTACAACTTACCAGATTGTGAAGTAAGAGCAAGGTGATAAGATTGATTGTCCTTCCTATGGGGGTATATAAATACTCAACATTCAAACATCACAGAGTCCCTCCTCTCTGATGATAAGTGGGGAATGCAGAGCAGCCATCTACAACCATGCATCAAGGAATTGGCCTCATTGGGACACAGACTATGATGGAATATTTTCCCCTGCTCTTTTGGAATCATTGTGCTAAGTGATAATGTGTTCACTTATTAACAGTTTTTGTTGTGCCTGAGCCTATGTTCCCATGATGCACCATAGAGTAATTTGCTACACTGATTTTGGGGCTGCAGAGTGCCTTGTGATGAATGGAATGGAGTAGGTTGTTTTCTGGCCATTATTTTAATTGTTCTTACATATCATTTTACAGGGTGTCTTGAACAAAACATGGCTGATGGCTTTGTGGGATAACATGAAGGTTTGCCCCTGCCCTACCAGCCTGGGTAGAGATAATGACCTGATATGGGTAGAGATAATGACCCAGCTTGGGTAGAGATAATGACCTAGGGAATTCTGTCTACATTCTCTGGAGGAATGGTAGAAATAAATGGAACTTTGAGAATCCCTGATACATTCCAGGATGTTGGCTAGCTGGTTTCATCCTCAGAACAATGAGGTTGGGGTTTCCACTGTCCAGCATGCACTCCCCTGTCTCATGGCTTCTTCTATCTGTTCTCATTCTGGAACAAGTGTTACCCACAATCAAGCTGCCCAGACTGGTCTTGTGGTTTATGTGAGGCCAGTCATTATTCAGCAGATTACTAGAATTGAAGATGGGGACACAGAGATGAAAATAAAATTATGACACCTCTGGAGTTATGGCAGAGTAGGAGATTCAGTATTCAGTCCTTCCACCACAATTATAAAACAGGTAGGAAATGTCTGGAAAAACTATTTTTAAAGTCCAGAGGCCATAAGAACATTGTATGGTATCCAGGGAAGAGCAGGAGGAGGAGTCTGATGAACAATGATAAAGAACTGTAATTGCTCTCTTCACCTGGTGGCTACCAATGCCTATCCACCAATTTCATGGCAGACCAAGATGGTGTACAGTTTCTGGCTAGCTGTCACTGACATAAAGGGACATAAAAATCCTATTCCCCAAGAACAGGTGTAGACATAGCTGATCATTGATCAGGGCTTTTTAAAAATATATATTTTTATTACAGAAGTTGTGAACTTACAAAACAATCATGCAAATATGTAGAATTCCCACACATCTCTTCACCAACACACCACTCCATTGTGGAACATTTGTTACAGATTATGAGATTCTGATACAACACCCCTTCACCAACACATCACTCTGTTATTGAATAATTGTTACAGATGATGAGATAATATCATCAGACTATTACCACTAACTATGGTACATAGTTATATGTGGTACATAGAAATATTTGGCATATTTTTTCCATAACCCCTATTATTAAAACAGTACATCTTTGGCATTGATATAAGAATATTACAGTATTGCTGTTACCTATAGTCCACAGGTTACATTAATTGTATTTTTCCATGCTTCTGCACATTTCTACTACCCTGCAATAGTGACATATAGCCATTCTAGTTCACAGGACATTCTTGCATTTGTACTATTAACCAAAATTCTCATCTACCACTGGGTTCACTGTGTTATTCAGTCCCTAGACTATTCTCTAGCTTTCTGTCAATTGACATGTACATCTCTAGACTACCCTTTTCAGACACAATCCAATTTGTAATCCAGCTGCTATTCACAATAATATGTTACCATCAACTCTATCAATTTCCACACTTTTACAGTCAAGTTAATTAAACCTTCTCCATACATTAAGCATTAGTACTCCTTCTTAGCCCTTCTCTTATCTCCCAATAACCTATACTCTAGGTTATAATTCAGTGCATTTATTCTTCATATTTAGTTCATATTAGTGAAACCAAGCAATATTTGTCCTTTTCTGTCTGGCTTATTTCACTTGATCATGGCTTTTGATTATCAAATTCAGATCACTGGGTACTGAGGGAAGATATTCTTTCAACCTTCTCTGGACATAGGTAATGGCAGCCAATGTTTCAAACCTCAATGGGCAGGAGCAGAGGCAGTGGCAATTTAAACATGCAGTGCTTCCTCAGGGCTGCAGGAGACAATTAGCTGAAGGGCTGCATTTTATCAGCAGGCTAGGAAAGCTCATCTTTGGGAATCATCAAATAAGCATTTGGTGCCCTTTCTGTCCCCCTCCACAGATCACATCTGAACCAGGCTGCAACCCTTTTGTGGGTCCCTGACCCTGTTTTGGCTGGGAAGACCAACTTGAGAAATTCATTCCTGGGGTAACATTCCCACCAGAATTTTTATGGCAGGCAAAAGCAGCATGAGACCATGAGAGGAGTGTAAAAATCTATAGAGGTGGACAGTCTGGGACAAAGGCCTGCTAGCTTCAAATATCCAGGAGATGGGGGTTTGTATCCTGGGAAAAGTGGAAGTTTTTCTGTAAACAGGAGAAGTCCAAACAACTAATAAACAAATCCCAGCACAAGACAGAGGCTGAGAAAAACAGGGAAAGCCCTGCACACTGCATTTGCCTTGGGCATACCTTCCTGATAGGAGCACTGAAGCTCAAGAAAATATTTGGAATTTGCACACCCTTGTGGCTGGAAATGGCACCTGTACCCTGCCCTCAGGACAAGCAGCCTCAGAGGATGCCCTGGCCTGCTGCTCCCAATGGAGTGAGAGGGAGCATTCTCTGGGAGGAAGAGGGATGGGACTGAGAGTGGAGAGTGGTTTCTTTGAAGTAATTCCTCTTTGAATCTCAGAAGGGACCCTGACCTAACATGGAGAGGGGAGGGGGGATCTGCTCAGGCAGGCTGTCATGCCCAGCCTCCTTGGATGAGGGAGGAACTAGATTAGAGAGGGGGCTGAGACAGGCACTTAATCAGCAGGGCTCTGGCAAAATGATAGGAATCTAATCTGCCCAAGGAGAAGGAGGTAGATAGAGCCTGATAGGTTTTTGAAGCCTAATCAATGTGTGGAGCCAGTTTAGCTCAGTGGAAGCATTCCTGCACTGCATATACAAGGTCACTGGTGTGGTTCCCAGGTGTCCTTAGAGAAGTGATCCAGAGAGTGATTCACTGGGTTATCAGGCACCCAGATGATACCTTATGACAGGGAATGTATAGACATTTTTATTTTGCTTTGATTTAGATGTTCTTGGATCTGTTATTTTTTATTTTTAAAGGTTTCTTTTTTTTCCTTTTTCCATTTTTCCCCTTATTTTAATCACTAAAAGCAAGTACATCACCTGTGGAGAGCAGGCTGCAGGGTGATTGATAGAAGAACATCTGCAGGCTGAGAAGATCCTTAGGGGCCTAAGATGGAAGGATAAAAGGTTGATTTCCTGGGCTGTTCTTTTTTTTATTTTTTAACTCTGTTGCTGTTTTGTTCCTTCTTTGTTGTGTTTCCCCTTCTGTTATTTCCTCTTTTACCTGTTTTTTCTATCTACTTTATTTCTTTTCTTTCCTCCATTTTCCTATCTTCTGTCTTCTGTTGTTTTTCTGCCATTCCACCTCTTTTAGTTTGGCCTTCAATTTTTAAATTTTGTTTTCTCTCTCTCTTTTTTTCTTTTTTCAATCTTTTTCTCTCCTCTCATTATCCCAGGATTTTAATTCATTCTATATATTTGTATTAATTTTGTTTCCATTTCATTTTTTTTATTTCACTTTTTTATTTGTATTTCTTTGTACTTCATATGGTTTTTTACTCATGTTAATTACTTATTTTCCTAGGTCTTATACAGTTCCTCTTCTACCTTTTAAAATTATTTTTGCTATTATTCTTTCTCTCTTCATATCTCTTTCCTTTTCTCTGGTCCTAATATTTATTTTTCAAGGGAACACAGCCAACAGCAAGGAAATATAAGAGGAACCAAATGTCAAAGAGAAACTTTACCACATACACACACACAAACAACAAAACAAAACCCTAGAGTAGAAAGAGAAGCCAACCAACTGAACAAGCCCATCAAGATAAATGGATGCCTAGACATGAACAAAAAATTAAAAGCCATACTAAGAAACAGGAAGACATGGGCCAACATCATCAACAAACATCATCAATAACAGAAAAAACAGGAATAGATGCAGAACATGGAACAACTAATCACAGCTATCCAAACAAATATCATGAATCAACTTAATGAAGTGAAGGAAGAGATTAAGGATATTGAGAAGATACTGGGAGAACATACTGAAGATATTGTAAACATACATAAAAAGATAACAGATATGATAGTGACGAATGGCACAATGCAGGAAATAAAAAATACACTGAAAGCACATATCAGCAGATTTGAACAGGCAGCAGAAAGAATCAGTGATGTCGAAGACAGTACATCTGAAATCAGACAGATAGCAGAACAGACAGATAAAAAGAAAAAATTCAGCAGGGACTTAACGATTTGAATGACAACCCAAAACACATAAACATATACATTATAGGCATTCCAGAGGGAGAAGAGAACAGAAAGAGGGCAGAAAGTGTGTTGGTGGAAATAATGGCTGAAAATTTCCCAACTCTTTTGAGGGACATGGCTGTATATGTCCAAGAAGTGCAGAACACCCCAAACAGTATAAATCCTAACAGGCCAACCCCAAGACATATACTCATCAAATTGTCCAATGCTCAAGAAAAAGAGAGAATACTGAAAGCAGCAAGAGAAAAGAGATCCATCACATACAAGGGAAGATCAATAAGATTAAGTCCTGATTTCTCATCTGAAATCATAGAGGCAAGAAGGCAGTGGTATGACATAGTTAAGGTGATAAAAAGAAAAAATTCCAGCCAAGAATTCCCTATCTAGAAAAGCTGGCATTCAAAAATGAGGGAGAGTTCAAACTATTCACAGATAAACAGAAATTAAGATAGTTTGTCAATAAGACACCTGCCCTAGAAGAAACACTAAAGGGAATCCTGAAGGTTGAAAGGAAAAAACAGGAGAGAGACAGTTGAAGGAGACTATAAGAATAACTAAAAAGATAAAAAGAGAAATTAAAACAACATATGGCATACATAAGCCTAAAGAAAATATTGCTAATGTAAGTAATTCCTTGACAGTAATACATTGAATGTTAACGGATTAAACTCCTGAATCAAGAGACACAGATTGGCAAAATGGATAAGGAACTATGACCCATCTATATGCTATCTACAACAAATTCACCTTATACCCAGGGATGCAAGGAGGCTGAAAGTGAATGGTTGGAAACAATTTTACATGCAAACATTAACCAAAAAGGGGCATGGGTAGTTATACTAATATAGGACATAGATATTAAATGCAAAATTTTTGTAAGAGACAAAGAAGGCTACTCTATAATAATAAAAGGGGTAATCTATCAAGAAGAAAGAACAATCATAAACACTTATGCACCTGACCAAGGTGCCTCAAAATACATGAGGCAAACACTGGAAAAACTAAGTGGAGAAATAGATGCCTCTACAATTATAGTGGGGGACTTTAATACAGCATTATCACCATTAGACAGAATATCTCAATAGAGAATCAATAAAGACACAGAGACCTTGAATAATACATTAGAGGATCTGGACCTAATAGACCTATACAAAAAAGTAAAACCAAAAACAGTGGAATATACATACTTCTCGAGTGCATATGAATCATTCTCCAGGATAGACCACATCATAGGCCACAAAACAACTCTCACCAAATTCAGAAAGATTGAAATTATACAAAGTAATTTTTCTCATGCCAATGGAATGAAGCTGGAAATCCATAAGGCAGAGAAGCAGATTAGATGCAAAGATATGGAAGTTAAACAACACACTCTTAGATAATCAGTGAGTCAAGGAAGAAATTGCATAAGAAATCAGTAACTACCTTGAAGTGAATGAAAAATGACAACACAATGTGCCAAAACCTGTGGGATGCAGCAAAAGCTGTACTGAGAGAGAAATTCATAGCCATAAATGCTTATATTGAAAAAGAAGAAAGAGCTAAAGTCAAAGACCTAAATGAACATCTGGAGTAATTAGAAAAAGAATAACAAACTCACTCCAAAGTAAATAGAAAGAAGGAATAAAGATTAGAGCAGAGATAAATGAAATTGAAAATAAGAAAGCACTAGTAGAAATAAACAAAACCAAAAGCTGATTCTTTGAGAAGATTAATAAAATTGACAAACCCTTAGCTAGATTAACAAAAAAAAAAAAAGAGAAAAGATGCAACTACATAAAATAAGAAATAAGGAAGGTGATATCACCACTGACCCCACTGAAATAAAGAATATCAAAGAGGATAGTTTGAAAAGTTGTATACCAACAAGATGGATAATTAGGAGGAAATGGACAAATTCCTAGAAACACACAAGCAGCCTACATTGATGAAAGAAGAAATTGATTAACTCAACAGACCAATCACAAGCAATGAGATTGAATTAGTCATCAAAAACCTCCCAACTAAAAAGAGCTCAGGGCCAGATGGCTTCATAGGTAAATTCTACCAAACATTTCAGAAAGAACTAACATCAATCCTGTTTAAACTCTTCCAAAAAACAGAAGTGGAGGAAACATTGACTAATTCATTCTATGATGCCAACATCACCCTAATACCAAAGCCAAAGGCACCACAAGAAAGGAAAGCTATAGACCAATCTCTCTAATGAACCTAGATGCTAAAATCCTCAACCAAATACTTATTAATCACATTCAACAACACATAACACAAATTATACACCATGACCAAGTGGGTTTCTTCCCTGATATGCAAGGATGGTTCAATGTAAGAAAATCAATCAATGTAATATACCATATAAACAGAGTGAAAGAAAAAAATCACATGATCATCTCTATAGATGCAGAAAAAACATTCTACAAAATATAACAGCTTTCATGATAAAAACACTTCAAAAAATAGAAATAGAAGGAAACTTCCTCAACATGATAAAGGGTATATATGAAAAACCCACAGCTAAGATCATATTCAATGGTAAAATCTTAAAATTTTCCCTCTAATATCTAGAACAGACAAGGATGCCCACTGTCATTGCTCTTAATTAATATTGTGTTAGAAATACTTGCTCAAGGCTCACAGAGTGAAAGTCTGAAGATAGCTCTACAGGAGACAGAAAGGGAAAAGAAGGTTGTGAGTCAATGCACATATGGGCAAAATCTATGATAAGGAGGAAGGGTGTAGTTGTGCAGCGGATGGGGCATAACAATAGTGCAGTGATACTGTTGGGCTTGATGGTGCTGGTCTGTGAGGGGGTACAGTGGGAAGGGTGGGTTAAACTGTCCATGGAGCTGGAGCAAGGGTTGGTGGAGGGTATATATAGGTGAACTCTGGGGATTTGCAGGTATGTGAATGAAATTACAACACTGGGAATGCTCTTTTGCAAATATGGTAGAGGAGGGTTACTTGTTTAAGGTGTCTGGTGTGGGGGGCATGTGGGACAGGTCATACCTGGGGCAGGCTTCTAGGGAGTGTGTAGCATTCATCTTGTCATAGTGTGTCATATAAGGGGGTATAGACTTACATAATGAGTGGGAAGGTGTTGGACTCTCATCCTTGGGAGTCCTGCTATGATCTCAAATAAATGGGCAGGAGTCTCTTGATAGCTTAGGCAGTGCCTAATAGGGGAGAACAGGCCTATATGTTAAGCCCTCAATGTTGTTGCAAGTAACTATGAATCTGGTCTTTCAATGAGTTAATCTTGGTGGTTACCATGGGTCCTTAGAGAAAAGGGAGGGAGGAAAATAATAGATGGAACACAGGACATTTTGGGGGCAGTGGAATTGTTCTACATGATGGATACAGACCATGTCAAACTTAATAAATATAAAAGTGTATGATCCAAAATGTAAACCACAATATAAATCACTGACCATGGTTAGTAGCAATGTTTCAATATTTGTACATCAATTGTAACAAATGCACCATCCACATGTAAAATGTTATTAAAAATGGAAAGGGGAAAAGGGAAAGGACTTTGGGTATATGGGAAACACCAATATTCTGTACATGACTTTTCTGTAACATAAAGCTTCTTTGAAGACAAAATGAAAAAATAAGACATTGGACCAAAAAAATGGAAGCAAATGTCACAGTACATACAAGACAACAGATTTTACAGTGATGAAATACATAGTGTTAAAGAAAATTAATTTTACATATTTTCTTTTCGTAGTATTTCAATTATTTTCCAATTTTTTCATATTTTATTTATTTTTAAAACATCATTATTATATCATTTTCCTATTAATTGTATTCAGTTACTTTGTTGACTTCAATTCTGAAGAAGTTTTGGATCACAGAAGGGTTACAACTAGTAGCAAGGGAAGATCATTGGTGTGGGGTGTCAGTGATGGAGGATGCATGGGAGGAGGTTCACCTGGAACATCCCTATAAAGCATATGAATGCATTCAAGTGTTCATGGGGCATTGTCACAGTGGGTGGACATCCACACAATAACCAAAGAAATATCAAATTCCCATCCTGGAGAGCTTAGCCACATTTTCTAATGGTACAGCAATAATCCCCTGAGTAAACGGGCAGTGACTACTGAAGGAGGATGAACCATTGGTGGGCTCTTGATTGTGATGACTGTACTTATGAACCTTTACTTTTGAAATTGAAACATAGCATAGTATTATAGGATGCCTGAGCATTACCTCCTGAGAGCCTCCATGTAGCTCAAATGTGGCCTCTCTCTAAGCCAGAACTCAGGATATAAATACATTACCTTCCCCCGGCATGGGACATGACTTCCAGGGATGAGTCTCCCTGGAACTGAGGGTTACTACCAAGAACGAACTAAATATGCAAGTGGAAAAAGACCTTGACTAAAAGGGGGAAAGGGTAAAGACAAAGGAGTTTATATGGCTAAGAGACTTCAAAGTGAGTCAGGAGGTGATTTCAGAAACTATGCTTATGCACGTCTCAGCAGGAACTCATTGACTGCCAAAGTAAATATTACCACAAATAGCAGTGTGCTTGAGGACTCTGGAGACATCCAGACATTATAGGTAGGGAAGACAGCTCAGGAGATTGGCACCCTACAAGTGGACCCTACTTTGAAATTTATGCTTCCCAGTGTGATAGAGTTGGACTCAGTTCTGTTTTCCCTACACGTGGCTCTGCTGCCCCTCTATTTAAACCTATAGTTAGTACTAGAGTTGATAGTTGTATGTCCAAGAGACAAACCTTTGGGCTGTCCATGTGCCAGTTGGGCCCTGAATCTCAACAGACTTGCAAGACCTACTCTCCAGTTCATTGGACTCACCCAGGACAACTAACAAGTAGATGATGACTAACAACGACCATCTTAAGGAGCAGAGGGTGTCCACAATTGCAAGCAAGAAAGTCCCATCCATCTGCCCCATGGAACCTAAACTCCCTCTCAATTAGTAGTGGAGTGGTCATCACTGTCACAGAATCATCAGGATTGGGGAATGGACAATGGACTAGAGTAGACTTACAGTTGTTCTACTGTAAACATGTGATCCTAGCAATGGAAGAACTTTTATCATGGATGTGGAAGCAGTAGACACTGGAGGTTGTGAGGGGAGGGAGAGGGAAAAATAGGTGTAATTTGGGAGCATTTTTGGGACTTGGGAATTATCCTAACACTGCAATGACAGATACAGGCCATTGTATTTCTTGTAATAATTTGCAAAAATGTGCAGGAGAGAGTATAAACTACAATGCAAACTATAATCATCACTCAATAGCAATGCTTCAAATTGTGTTCATCAATTGTGGAAATTACCACACTAATAAACTATTTTGTTGATGTGGGAAAATGTGGGATGGTTAGGGAGTGGGGCATAGGGGAATCCCCTATATATTTTGTGTAACATTTTTGTAATCCATGTTTCTTTTAAAAAATTAAAAAGTATATTTTAAAAAGAGAAATACCTGCTCAAACACTTAGGCAAGAAAAAGATATAAATGGAAAACAAATTGGAAAGGAAGACATAATTTCACTATTTGCAGATGACATGATCCTATACATTGAAAGCCCTGAGAAATCTACAACAAAGATTCTAGAGCTTATAAATGAGTTCAGTAAAGTGGTAGGTTATAAGATCAATGTGCAAATAACAGTAGCATTTCTGTATACCAATAATAAGCAATCTGAGGATGAAATTAAGAAAAAAATCCCATTTATAATAGCAACCAAAAGAATCAAATACTTAGGAATAAGTTTAACTAAAGATGTAAATGACTTGTATGCAGAAAACTACACAACACTGTTAAAGGAAATCAAAGAAGACCTAAATAAATGGAAGAATATTCCCTGTTGATGGATAGGAAGACTAAACATCATTAAGGTGTCTATCCTACCCAAACTGATTTACAGATTTAACTCAATCCAGATAAAAATTACCAGAGCAACTTACTGAATTGGAAAAGCTAACTATGAAATATATTTGGAAGGACAAGGGGCTCTGAATAGCCAAAGACACATTGAAAAAGAAAAATGAAATTGGAAGAATCACACTACCTGATTTTAAAACATACTACAAAGCTACAGTGGTCAAAACTGCATGATGTTGGAACAAGGACAGACATGCTGTCCAAAGATTCTGAATTGAGAGGTCTGATATAGATGCTCACATATGCAGTCAACTTATATTCAACAAGGCCACCAAGCCCTCTCAACTGGGAGAGAATGGCATCTTCAGCAAATGATGATTTGAGAATTGGATATCCATAACCAAAAGATTGAGAGAGAAACACTGTCTCACACCTTATACAACAATTAACTCAAGATGGATCAAATCTCTAAACATAAGAACCAAGACCATAAAGATCTTGGAAGATAATGTAGGAAAACATCTACACGATCTTGTATTCTGAAATGGTTTCATGAATAGTACACTCAAAGAAGAGCAACTAAAGAAAAAATAGATAAATGGGACCTCCTCAAAATTAAAAGATTTTGCACATCAAAGGTGTTTGTCCAGAAGGTGAAAAGGCAGCCTACTCAATAGGAGGAAATATTTAGTAACCATATATCTGATATGGGCCTAATATCCAGCATATATAAAGATATCCTGCACCTCAAAAATAAAAAGACAAACAACCCATTAAAAAATTGGGCAAGTGATATGAATAGACACTTTTCAAAGAAGAAATACAAATAGCTAAAAAGCACATGTAAAGATGCTCAATATCACAAGCTATTAGGTAAATGCAAATCAGAACTACAATGAGATATCATCTTACACCCATTTGACTGGTGGCTATCAAAAAATCATAGTACTACAAGTGTTGGAGAGGATGTATAGAAATGGGAACACTTATCCACTGCTGGTGGGAATGCAGAATGGTGCAGCCATTCTGGAAGACAGTGTGGCTGTTCCTCAGGAAGCTATCTATAGAACTGCCACATGATCCAGCATTCCCACTACTGGGTATATACCCAGCAGAATTGAAAGCAGGGACACAGACAGATATATGCACACCAATGTTCTTAGAGGCACTATTCACTATTGCCAAAAGTTGGAAATGACCCAAATGTCCATCAACAGATGAATGGATTAGCAAACTCTGGTATATACATACAATGGAATATTACTCAGCTGTAAGAAGGAATGCAGTATTAACACATGGGATAACATGGAAGAATCTTGAAGAACTTATGTTGAGAAAACCAAGCCAGGCACTGAAGAGCAAATATTACATGACCTCATTGATATGAATTAAGCAAATTGAGCAGAATCACAGAGCTAGAGTCTGGAAGACAGGTTTACAGGATACAGAAAGGGAGTAGAGGGTTGTGAGCCAATGCCTATAAGGGCAAAATTTATGATATGTTGGAAGTGTGTAGTTGTGCAGTGGAAGGGCATGACAATGGTGCAGTGATGCTATTGGGTTGGGTGGTGCTGGTCTGTGAGGGGTAGGATAAGGGGATGAGATGCACTGTCCATGGAATGTGGGGAAGGGTCAAGGGAGGGAGTAGGTGAACTCTGGGGATTTGTGGGTATGTGGTTGAAATGACAATATTGGGAATGTTCTCTTGCCAATATGGCAGGGGAGAGTTACTGGTTTAGGGTGTTGGATGTGTGGGGCATTTGGAACAAGGCACACCTGGGGCAGTCTTCAAGGGAGTGTGTATGTTCATCTTGTCATGTGTTATATCAGTGGGTGGAGACCCACATAAGAAGTGGGAAGGTGTCGGACTTCCATCCTGGGGATTCCTGCTCTTTTCTCAAATAGAAAGGCAGAAGTCTATAGAGAGCATAGGCAGTGCCTAATATGGGCGGACAGGTCAGTATACCAAGCCCTCCATGTTTTGTGAGTAACTGTGAATCTTGTTTTACAAGGAGTGAAGCTTGGTGGTTGCCATGGGTCCTGAGGGAAGGTGGAGGGAGGAATAGAATAGATGGGGCATTTTGGGAGCATTGGAATTGTTCTACATGATCTTGCAATGATAGATACAGGCCATGTTAAATTTCATCAAAGTTAATAAAAGTGTATAGTCCAAAATATAAACCATAATATAAATCATTGACCATGGTTACTAGCAATGCTTCAATTATAATAAAGTACCATCCAAAAAGAAGAAAAAAAAGAGAAAGAAAATAAGGAACTATCCACATGCAAAATGTTATTAATAGAGGAAGGAGGAAAAGGAGGATGATTTGGGGTAGGTGGAAATCCCCTAAACTCTGTTTGTGACTTTTCTGTAACCCGAAGCTTCTTTAAATATAAAATGAATAAACTAAGACATTGGGGGAATAAATGGAAGAAAACGTCATGTATTTACAAGATAACAGATCTTACAGTGATGAAAGACATAATGCCAAAATTTTAAAAATATATTTTAATATTTTTATTATTTCAAATTTTTAATTTTTTGTATTTTACTTATTTTTAAAACTATCATTATTTCATTTTATTATTAATTTTACTCAGTTATTTTTTGGCTTCATTTTTGAAGAAGTTTTGGATCACAGAAGGGTTACAACTGTGGCAGGGGAGGATCATTGGTGTAGGATGTCAGTGAATGAGGGATGCATGGGAGGAGGTTCACCTGGAACATATAAGGCATATGAATGAGTTCAAGTGTTTTGGGGGAATTGTTACAGTGGGTGGAGATCCACACAACAACCAAAAGAATATTGAATCTCCATCCTGGGAGCTCTGCCACATTTTCTAATAGGACAGCAAGAATCCCCCAAACACAGGGGCAGTGACTAGTGAAGGAGGATGGACATTGATGGGCCCTTGATATTGATGCCCATACTTATGAACCTTTTCTTGTGAAATTGAAACAGTTTAGTATTATATGCTGCCTAAGAGTTACCTTTTGAGAACCTCCTTCTTGCTCAAATGTGGCCTTTTTCTAAGCCAAACTCAGCATATAAATGCATTACCTTCCCCCAGTGTGGGACATGACTCCCAGGGATGAGCTTCCCTGGCATCAAGGGATTACTGCCAAGGACCAACTAGCAATGCAACTGGAAATAGTCCTTGACCAAAAGGGGGGAAGGGTAAAGACAAATGAGTTTATATGGCTGAGAGACTTCAAAGTGAGTTGGAAGGTCATTTCAGAGGTTATGCTTATGCAGGTCTCAGCAGGATCTCATCAACTGCCACAGTAAATATTGCCTCACATAGTACGGCTCCTGAGGGGTCTGGAGACATCCAGACATTATAGGCAGGGCTGACAGCTCAGGAGTTTGGTGCCCTGCCAGTGGCCCCTAATTTGGAATTTATGCTCCCCCATTTGACAGAGTTGGACTCAGTTGTAGTTTTCCTACACATGGCTCTTCTGCCCCTTCTATTTTGACCTATATTTAGTAATAGAGTTGATGGGTGTATGTCAAAGAGACATAAGTCTTTGGACTGTCCATGTGCCAGTTATGCTCTGAATCTCACCAGAGTTACAACACCTTCTCTTCAGTTCATTGGACTCACCCAGGACAACTAACAAGGAGATGATGATGGACAATGCCCATTCCAAGGAACAGAGAAAGTCTACAATTGCAAGCAAGATCATCCCATCCATCTGCCTCATGGGATCTAAGCACCCTCTCTATTAGAGGTTGTGTGGGCATTACTACCCCATAATCCTCAGAACTGGGGAATGAATGATGGACTAGAGTAGGCTTACTAGTATTCTACTATAGAATTATTGTGATTCTAGCAATGGGAGAACTTTTATCATTGATGTGGAGGCAGTGGACACTGGAGTTCTGACAGGAGGGAGAGGAAAAATAGGTGTAATATTGGGACATTTTCAGGATATTGGAATTGTCCAGAATGATGCTGCAATGACAGAGACAGGTCATTATATGTCTTGTTATAACTTACAAAACTGTGCAGGAGAGAGTTTAATCTATAATGTAAACTATTATCCACACTTAGGGCATGCTGCAATAAGTGTTCATCAATTTTAACAAATGTACCACAGTAATGAAGAATGTTGTTAATGTAGGAAAGTGTGGGAGGGGTAGGGAGTGGGGCATATGGGAATACCCTACATTTTTTATGTAACATTTATGTAATCTAAGTATCTTTAAAAAATAAAAATAAAAAATATACGTTTTTTAAAAAGAAAATCTTTGTATTATCAACAGCTGGCTATAAAACCAAGAAAAAGATATCCCAGGGTGGAAGTCCTAGAGTTAACATTTTAAATATTAACACATGCAAAACAGTACAAGACAAAGGACTTTGGTCCTTCCAAAGTAAGAAGAAAAAAACAAAATGCCAATGAAGATGAGAATGTGGACCTATTGAACAAAGCCTTTAAAAGATGATCTTAAAATGTTCACAAAGATGAAGCAAAGTACAGATAAAGAAATACAAAATACCAGGAAAGAAATAAATGAACAATATGAGAGTCTAAGGAAAGATAGAAATATTAAAAAATAACAAAACAATAGTACTGGAGTTAAGGACCACAATAACTGGTATGAAAAATGCACATGAGAATTTTAAAAGCACATTGGGCTTGTCAGCAGAAAGAATCAGTGAACTTGAAGAAAGACACTTGAAATGAGTCAGGCCAAGGAGCAGAAAGAGAAAATACATATTAATAGGAAAAATAGTTTAAAACATTAATGGGACATCATGAAGCATACCAATATATGTAGTATGGGAGTTCCAGAAGGAAAAGAAAGAGAATGTACAATGTATAAAGGTATAAGTGATAACAAGTACATAAAAATGGCAAGAGGGCAGAGGTGTATAGTATATGTGCATGCAATTGAAGTTGAGTAGGCATTAAACCAAAGATAATTGTTATATATTTAGTATGTTAAAAATTTTAACCCCAAGGTAACCAGAAGGAAAATAGATGAAAAATATATCCAGATAGATATGGGAAGGAACTCAATATGATACACCACAGGAAATCAAAAAATATGAAAGTAGGCTCAAATGGAAGTCAGCAACAGCATAAGACTTAAAAAGGCTAAACAGCAAAATGATAGAAGGAAGTCAATAGTGACTGTAAATGTCAATGGAATAAACTTAAGTCAAATGACAGGGATTGGCAAAATGAATTAAAAAACTTGATCCAACTATATGATGTTGGCAAGAGATTCATCTTACATTTAAAGATACAAATAGTTTGAGGGTTAAAGGATGGAAAAAATATACCATGCAAGTTGTAGCCTAAAGAGACCTAAGGTGGCTATATTAATATAGGATAAAATAGAGTTTAAGTCAAAAGAAGATGTGTGAGACAAAGAAGGATATTACAAACTGATAAAGAGGACAATTCAAAAGGAAGGTTTAACAATTATGAATATATATGCACCTAACATCAGAGCCTAAAAATATATGAAGCAAATACTGACAGATTTGAAGGGAGAAATTGATGGTTCTACATTAATAGTAGGAGACTTTAACAAACCAGTCTTAATAAGGGATAGGACATCTAGTGAGAAGATCAATAAAGAAACACAGGACTTGATGTTAAAAGACATGTATAGAAGACTGCACCCAACAAAGATAGAATACACATTCTTCTCAAATGCACATGGATCATTCTCCAGGATAGAATATATGTTGGATGACAAAACTAGTCTCAAATTTAAAAATATTGAAATCACAATATGTATATTCTCCACCCACAATGGAATGAAGCTAGAAATAAATAACAGAGAGATAAAAGGAAAATACAAAAATATGTGGGAAATTTCAAAATATAATCTTAAATGACCAATGAGATAAAGAGAAAATCAGAAGCATAATTAGGAAATATCTTGAAGTGAATAAAAATGAAAGTATACCATACCAAGCCTAATGGGACATAATGAAGGCAATGCTGAGAGGTGACTTTATAGCTGTAAATGCTTACATTAAAAATGAAGAAACAGGAGGGCAAGATGGTGTCAGTTTAGGAAGGCACTCACTGAGAGCTCCCTGAGGACGGCAGATTGTGGACAGGGTCCTGCCCGGGGGTCTGTGCTGTAGGCACACAGAGCGAGAAGCTTGGGACATCTATCTGCGCAGATCGACGGCGTGGACTGATCGGTAGAGATTTGTGAGTTTTTAGCCTGCCTGTGGTGGTTAACACAGATGGCTGAACCCCACCTTTACGGGGAAAAAAAAAAAGCAGGTTTGAGCCAGGACTCCCGGCCTGGCAACTGGGTGACAGGGCCCAGTGAGAGGGAGCGTTCTCTGAGAGTGAGAGGGCTCTGGCAAAGGGGTGAGAGCTTTCCTTTCTGTGGATTTGGCTACCTGGAACCCCCCTGGCAGCTTGGGCGAACAAAACAGTTGGATTGAATCAACACCCAGCAGAGGGGAGGAATAAATCTGCTGAGGGAGTTGATTTACCTAGCTGCCCAGGGATAAGCCCCAAACCCCGCCAAGCTGGGGAGAGGGAGCACTCTCCGAGAGAGGGAGGGTTCTGACAGAAGGCAGAGAGGGGATTCTTTACTGTCGATTTGCCTGCCTGGACCCTCTCATAGCTTTGGGGAGCAGATAAGCCAGCTTGAAGCAGCGCCAGGCTGAGGGGAGAGGCGAATGTGTTGAGGAAACCTGATTTACCCAGCAGTCCGGTGATGCTGAGGCTCGGCTCCAGAAGGGGTGGAGTCAGCTGTTTTTATCATTCTGCACTGACTAGCATCAGAGCTTCAGCTCCCCTGGGGAGTCCAGGAAGTGGG
>JAQZBX010025294.1:0-29647 GCA_029593785.1 Cabassous unicinctus | reverse complement strand
TGCATTGTCAGTAGTTACTTTAAATGTAAATGGATTAATCTCTACAATCAAAGACAGAGATTAGCAGAACAGATTACAAAGCATGACCCAACAATAAACTGTTTACAAGAGACTCATCTTAAATTCAAAGACATAAGTTGGTTGAAAATAAAAGGATGGAAAAAAATATATGCTACATGAACAGCAACCAAAAACCAAAAGAGAGCTAGGGTAGTTATATTAATATCAGATAAAATAGATTTTAAGTCAAAAATTGTTACAGAGGACAAAGGTCACTATATACTGATAAAGGGGTCAATTCAACAAGAAGACATAACAATTATAAATATATTTGTTCCTATCAGCAGAGCCCCAAAATATATGAAACAAATATTGACAGATTTAAAGAGAGAAATAAAGTTCTACATTAATAGTAGGATGCTTCAATACACCACTTTTCATTATAGATAGGACATCTAGACAGAAGATCGATAAAGAAATAAAAGACCTGAATGACACTAGAAACCAACTAGACCTAGAAGACATATATAGAACACTTAACCAATAGAAACAAAATACACATTCTTCTCCATTGACTATGGATCATTCACTAGGATAGACCATGTGTTAGGTCACAAGTTTCAATAAATTCAAAAATATTGAAATCACACAATATTCTTCTATGATCACATGGAATGAAGCTAGAAATTAATAACAGAGGAAGAAGTGGAAAAGTCACAAATACGTGGAAATTAAACAATACACTCTTAAACAACCAATGAGTCAAAGAAGAAATCACAAGGGAAATTAGGAAATATCTTGAGGCAAGTGAAAATAAAAAAACAGCGTACCAAAATTTATGGGATGCAGCAAAGACAGTGGTGAGAGGCAATTTTATAGCTCTAAATGCTTACATTTAAAAGGAAGAAATATCTCAAACTATAGACCTTTCCTTACAACTGAAGAATCTAAAGAAGGAAGAGCAAACTAAATCCACAGTGAGCAAAAGGAAGGAAATAACAAAGACTAAAGCAGGGATAAATGAAATAGAGAAGAAATAAACACTAGACCAAACCAAGCAAAAAGTTGGTTCTTTGAAAATATTAATAAGATTGACAAACCTTTAGCTAGACTGACAAAGAAAAAAAGAGAATACAAATAACTAAAATCAGCAATAAAAGGAGAGACATTTCTACCAACCTCACAGAAATTTTTAAAAAAGGATCATGAAAGGATACTATGAATAACTGTATGCCAACAAATTAGAGAACATAGATAAAATGGAAAAATTCCTAGAAACACACAAACTACTTCCAGTGACTCAAGAAGAATTAGAAGAACTCAACAGACGATGGCAAGTAAAAAGATTGAATCAATAATCAAAAACCTCCCATTAAAGAAAAGCTCAGGACCAGATGGCTTTACTGGTGAATTTTACCAAATATCTGAAGAAAAATTATTACCAATCCTGCTCAAATGCTTCCAAAAGTTGAAGATGAAGGAACACTTCCTAGCTAATTCTATAGCCAATATCACTGTCATACCAAAACCAGATAAAGACACTACAAAATAAATAAATTACAGACCAATATCCTTTATGGATATAGGTGCAAAAATCCTCAGCAAAATACTAACAAGCCAAATTCAACAGCATGTTAAAATAATTATACACCATGATCAAGTGGGATTGATCCCAGGTATGCAAGGGTGGTTCAACACAAGAAAATCAACTAATGTAGCATACCACATTAATAGAACAAAAGGTGAAAAATACACATGATCCTCTCAATTGACACAGAATAAGTATTTGAAAAAATCCTGTACTCCCTCTTGATTAAAACACTTAGAAAACTAAGAATAGAAAGAAACTTCCTCCTCATCATAAAGGCATATATGAAAAACCCACAAGTAAACATCAGACTCAATGGTAAAAGACTGAAATCTTCACTCTAACATCAGGAACAAGGCAAGGATGCCCACTGTCTCCACTGTCATTCAACAGTGAACTGGATGTTCTAGCCAAAAACAATTAGGCAAGAAAAAGAAATAAAAGGCCATCCAAATTGGAAAGGAAGAAGTGAAACTTTCCTTATTTGCGGATGACATGATTCAATACACAGAAAATCCTGGAAACTCCACAACAAAGCTACTAGAACTAATAAACAAATTAAGCAAAGTCGCAGGGTACAAGATCAATATGCAAAAATTAGCAGTGTTCTGAACAACCTGAGGAGGAAATCAAGAAAACAATTCCATTTACAATAGTAACTAAAGGAAGCAAATATCAAAGGATAAATTTAACAGGATATAAAGGACTTGGAAATAGAAATTTACAAAACCTTGCTAAAAGAAATAAAAGAAGATCTAAATAAATGGAAAGACATTCCATGTTCATGGATTGGAAGACTAAATATTGATATAATTCTACTCAAAGCAATTTCAATGCAATCCCAATCAAAACTCCAACAGCCTTTTTTACAGAAAAGGAAAAGCTAGTCACCAAATTTATATATGGAAAAGTAGCGGTCCCAGGATACCAAAACCACCTTGAAAAAGAAGAACAAAGTTGGGGGACTCACATGGCCTGATTTAAAACTTATTACAAAACTACAGTAATCAAAACAGCATGGTACTGGCACAAAGACAGACATATAGACCAGTGGAATTAAGTTGAGAGTTCAGAAATAGACCTTCACATGCATGGTCAACTGATTTATGGCAAGGGTGCCAAGTCCACTCTATGGGAAAGAATAGACTCTTTAACAAACGGTGCTGGGAAAACTGGATCTCCATATGCAAAAGAATGAAGATGGGTCTCTACCTCACACCATATACAAAAATTAATTCAAAATGGATCAAAGATCTAAAAATAAGAAACTTTTAGAAGCAAACATAGGGAAGTATCTTCAGGATATTGCATTAGGCAAAGATTTCATAGACTACACCAAAAGCATGAGCAACCAAAGGAAATTAAAAACGTGTGTGCATCAAAGGGCTTTGTCATGAAAGTAAAAAGACAGTCTACAGAGCAGGAGAAAATATTTGGAAACCACATATCTGATAAGGGTTTACTATCAGAATATATAAAGAAATCCTAAAACTCAACAACAAAAAGACAAATAACCCAATTAAAAAATGGGTAAAATACTTGAATAGACATTTCTGTACAAAAGATATATAAATGGCCAATAAACACATAAAAAGATGCTGCATACCATTGGCCATTAGGGATATGCAAATAGAAACCACAATGAGATACCATTTCACACCCACTAGAATTGCTTCCATAAAAACTGGAAAATAACAAGTGTTGGAGAAACATTCATTGTGAAAATGTAAAATGGTTCAACTGCTGTGTAAAATTTTTGATGGCTCCTCAGAAAACTGAATACAGAATTACCACCTGACCTGGCAATCCCACTTCTAGGTATATACCCAAAAGAATTAAAAGCTGAGACTCAAACAGATATTTGACACTGATATTCAAAGCAGCATTATTCACAATTGCCAAAAGATGGGAAAAACCCAAGTGTCCATCAACTGATAAATGGATAAATAAAATGTGGTGTATATATATACAATGGAATGTTATTCAACCATAAAAAGAAATGAAGTTCTGATACATCCATGTGGCAACATGGATGAACTTGAAGACATCATCGCCAGACACAAAGGACAAATATGGCCTCACTGATGTGAAATAATTAGAATAAGCAAATTCATAGAGTCAGAAACTAGAATATAGGTTCCCAGGTACTGGATTGAGTAGGCAATGGGGATTTAAGGTTTAACTGGTACAGCATTTCTGTTTGGGATGATAGAAAAGGTTTGGTAATGGGTGGTGGTGATTGTAGCACAACATTGTGAATAAAACTATCACCACTGAATTATATATTTGAATGTGGTTAAAAGGGGAAATTTTAGCTTGTATATATGTTACTAGCTTAAAATTTTCTTAACTATAAGGCCTATACAACACAGTGAACCCTCGTGTAAACTACGAAGTATACTTATAGTATAATTATAATAATATTGTTTCATCAATTGTAACAAAGCTACTACACTAATGCAAAGTGTTAATAGGGAAAACTGTGTAGGGGGCAGGGGTGGGGCATATGAGAACCGTATTTTCTGCATGCCTTTTCTGTAAGCCTACAACTTCTCTAATCTGAAAAAAAAAACGAAAAGCAAATACATCAGCTCCACCAATAGAAGAAAACTACCTCCGGAACAGCTTGACCTGAAAGCTTGTCCACAGGGCAGTTCCTTATGGGGCAGCAGCCCTATCAAGCCTTTTCTCTGGAGGAGTACAGACGGCAATCACTAAAGTGAAGGTGGGCCACACAGGCTGTGTTCTGAAGGAAGTTACAGTTCTCCTTCTTGTCTCGCATCTTTTTCCATCTTGGAAGGTCTGGAGCAAGGAGTATCTGGCTGGCTAAGAAGATAAATTCCTCTATATCCTTATCATGAATCCTCATTACAGGAATTAATTGGTGCCTGTCCCTTTCACGCAGTCTCAGAGTCAAACCACACTCTAATAGAATTTGTTGGATTATATCCATTGCCTAGACTCCAGATGTCCTATGGGCTCCAATAGGCTGGATTAGCATACCTATCAATTAATGTAAATGTTTGGAAGTACCTTAAGCAGTAGGTACTGCCTGCACCACCTCCCCCCGTGCGCGCACACACACACACACACACACACACACTCATTTGTGGAAGATAGGTGAGAATTTTCACCTTTTAACATGTTAAATTTGGTGGAACATATACAGTATTTTATAAAGTCACTCGATGTAGCCAGCAAAATTTGAAAGGCACTAAATGAACATTGAACTCCAGCATTGAATACCCATTATTTGCATCAAAAAAAAATTCATTGTAAGTATATTTATACAAATCTGAATGTTTTTAATTTCCCAGAAATACTTTCTAGCTCTAGCAACTGAATTCAGAAAAGTTCTCCTAATGACTGTGAAACATTGATGTGTAAACATTGCAACACTTCAGCTTAATAAAGAGGATATAAAGGAAAGACAATTCTTAATTCTTAGGTCTTTTATAACTCAGTGTCTGCAAATTTTTTTAAAAAACTTTTTTTTAAAGCTTCTAACTTTTTTCCATGTCTCTAGTTTATTTGTATTTATATTTTGTAAAAACAGTCTTATGTATGCAATATTACCTATTCTAACTGTTTTTAAGCCTTTTTAAAAAGTTTCTAATAGGGTCTCAACAGGACAATTTCTTAAGCGTCTTTTATATATATTTTTTTTGGTTTTGGTTCCCTGAGAGAAAATGCCATCATCCATTTGTCAGCATCACTAAATATGAGATTTGTAATAAAATGAATTATTTATACTAAAAATTTTCAGTAAGTAATATAATTCTGTTTTAACTTTTTAAACTATCTAGTCATGACCATCTTGGTAAATCCAAGTAGAAAGAGTTTGCCATTGCCTGGGTACTAGCTAGTGAAGTCATCTAGATTCAGGCTGCTTAAGTTACCTAAAATATCAGCATTTAAGTTTCTTTACTTTAGATACGATATCAACACCAGGGCCAACACTGACCATGCCATGCCAGTCAGAAGCTCTGATGGACAGTTATATGTCTTTGATTAATTTTTAAAAGGAGCAGGAGGAAGGAATGCATTTTGCTTAAATGAAACTGAGTGGACAAAAATCTCTTAAACACGGTATTTGGGAAGAGAAATCGTTGTTTAAAGCATTCGTTGGTAGAAAAAAAATAGAGACACACCACTAGCTGAAGAACTGTTCAGACAAAGCTAAACAAGTTCTTTTTATGATTACATTTAAAAAAGAAGAAAGCAACAGAGAAGAGGAAAGAAAATCAAAGAAAGAAAAGCCTAGAAAGAGATGAAAATGGAAACAAGTAAAAGATGAAGAAGGAAATAAAAATGAGGAAAGGTTACAATAAAAATGAGAAGTATCGAGTGTGTCGCCTTTCCTTCCAAAATTGCCTTTATAGATGCAAGTTCTTAGTTCACCATTTTTGTCTGAAGCCTCTTCATAGTTGGGAAGACCTGTGTTAGCCAGCACAGAATCAAATGTTATTCGATTCTTTATCATTTGATTTTGAAGTTATGGTGAAAAGAGTGAGCCGTAGAGATTGAGTCTAACTGGGAACAGAAGACATAATAATATCTTTAACTCAATTGCAGAAAACAAAGGATTCTTGGTGCTCCTTCTTTGAATTAATAACACAGCAGAGCAGTGTGACAATGCAAGAATTCTTGGATCAGTTTAGAAGAACCACCCAGGTGGATTCGTATGTGAATTATTTACCTTTATTATGCAGTTTGGCTTTGCCAAAAGTGGATATGGTATTCCCACAGGGTTGGGTCTTTTTGCTTATGATGGTGAAATGCCATTCTAACATAGATGTAATACATCTCTATGTTAGCCTGTCCTGTTCACACACAATCATAATAGAGAAAATAGGCAATCATCTTTAGCACATTACAGTCAAGGTCTCAACTTTAGCCAAATAGCTGTCATTCATTCATTCATTCGCTCATTCAACAAATATTTATTAAATGTCTGCTATGTGCCAGCTGCTATCCTAGGAAGCAGGGATTTAGTTATCAACAAGACAGACAAGGTCCCTGACTATGAAATATTTGCTATGCAGTAAAACCTTTTTGGTCTGATACAAAACTAATTGATGTACTCTTATTTACTCACAAAACCTTTTTTCTTTTCAATTTTAATAATTCTTAAATAGGGAAGGAAACAAGAAAAGTGGGTGAAGAGAAATGATCCTGGGACAGGGGTCAAAAAAAAAGGTGACCCAATGTGCCAACTGTAGCTAGGAACATAATTCCTTCCATTCAAGACTGTATGGCTTTCAACATTGGCAGTTCCCTAGCTAATCGAAATTTCAAAGCAAACAGAAGACCATTTAATAGGATTATACCTAAACCTGTTAAAGATTAAATTCTCTGGCTGTTTGATACCCTAGAAACCAGGCCAGATTTGTATTTACAAAAATGAGATGAGAAAAATTCCTTCCCGATAAGAGTAAAAGAAAAAAGTATCCTACCTCTCCCCTTGCCTCAAAACAAAGGGGAGGAGGAGAATGCCAGGAAACAGACCCACTTCCAAATGTAGTGTTGGCAAAGTTCAAATGCACCAAGAAAGAAATGAGCAGTGCCCCTCCACGCCCTCGCCGCAAAACCCCATTGGCCACTGTTTCAAAAGGCCCATGACCAAGATTTAACATTTATCCCTGAACAGCAGGAACAATAAATACCTGCCCGTGGGTGACAAATATGGTTAAGCATTGACAGAACCTGAAATAGAAAGTACTGAAAACCCTGCCTCCACGTTGAACCACTTACTGTGCCTTCAGAGTCTGAGGACAGCTGCTGCTGACAAGGGCGACCCAACCAGCAGGAAAATTATGAAGAGAAAGAAAACACAAACTTGTATTTCCACCTTAAAGTGGGCGGTATTGGGAGAAAATGCAGATTGGATCAAATGAAAGCGCAAGTAAGCAACATTCTTTTAAAACAAGATGGCTATTACCTTTAAATAGGCATGTGTTCATCCCAAAACTGATTAGCATTCAGAGGAAGCGATCATTCTAATAGTACAAGAGAAAAAGATGTTCATAAATAGAAAACTGCGTAAGGGTTTATGCAAACAGCTTTTCCTGACACCTATGAAAAGTCTTATAACTTATTTCTGTATTGACTTTTACCATCTGGGAAGATACTCTGTAGCTAATGAAGCAGTCTTCTAAATGATTTTGTAATAAGGTCAAATCAGTTTTTAGAGCTTAAAACAAATTGCTGGAAGCTTGCAGAGAAGAAGTCTTAAGAGTTAATTCACTTTTAGCTAAGACTGCTGATTCATTCCAGATGGTTTATATTTATACAGGTTCAGTTGCTGATTCTTGTTTGCAGTATTTTTGAATTCAGCTATATACCTATTATCATGAGGCTCTTCTAAGTTGACTTATTTACTGCTAAATTGATTCCGTGAGCTAGTGCTCTAAGTATAGATTTTCAAACACGGTAGAACTGCCATTGAAATGTAAGATGGCAACTTGGGTTTAGGTGCTCTGTGCTAGAGAGAGACGGGTAAAGTGTGCTCTGCCATCCTCTCAAGAACGTGACTTGCCTGAATCTGTCACATTAGAGGAGCTTTGTCACAGTTTTACTGGTGGGTGTAAATATAGCTCTCCAAGCACATTTCTCCACTGTACCACAAATATTTACAATATTTGACATGTCGTTTTTATAATAGACATTCATATTTATTATTTATAAAAATGAACACATACACTTATTTAATTTACCTTTATCATAATTTCAATAGGATAGACACTAACATATATTGCTGCCCATTCTAGAATGTTTTCTCCAAATCCATGACCCCATAAAAATGAATGTGTTCTAAGAAGTGGCTGTTGTTGCTTCTTTAAGACAGTGATTATCAGCACAGGCTCTGATTCCTTAGAAATTCTTGCTATGCTGCTAATTAGCTGATGATGTTTAGCAAATTTTTTAACCTCTCTAAGACTCATTTTCATTATCTGTAAAAGGAATATAATGCTAGTATACGCATATAGAGTTGTTATAACAATTAAATAAGATAACGCATACAAAGTGCTTTGCCAAAAAAGGGCTTGGAAAAAATAAGGGCTCAGTATTTTTCAGGTTTATTACCATATTTCATCAAATCTAATGGTACATTGATTGCACGATGCACCATTATTGTACGTATAGCACTAAAAAAGGGGGAAAAACACTTCCAGTCCAACTAGGCACCATGATGTAATAATATACATCGAATTTGTATTTTACATTTATTGAGAAAATCTATTTATGTGGAGATATAGATTTTTATTATACAGCACTCTTGTACATGTATAAAAAGGAAAATACAAATGAAATAAGTTGGTTAAGCTATTTCTAAACTTCTTCCCATTCAAAGCTTGACTCCCTGAACTGCTTTTGACTCATAATTGCTGATGGCCTGACTTTCCAGTGTCCTCTGGGCACCAAGAATGCCAGAGATGCTGGACTGTCTTCTTAGCCACCGACACCCTTTCTGCAAATATTCATGCTGGTGCTTCCTTGATCTTGCAAATAATGAGGAGAGAAGATTTTCATTCAACAAGAAGGACAGAGGTTCTTTCTCAAATAACCATTGAATCATCTGTTGACTGAAACATTGAGGAGTTGCCTTCATTTTGTCACTTCACCAGTAATAAGAACCCGGTTGACATATGCACAGCAATGACACCAAAAATGGGCGTATTAGAATTGATTAATTACAGAATTGTTCCTATCCTTTTCCCTCTCATATGAGTAAGGTAAGATGTGACAATATCTACAGTGAAAATATAAGAGAAAGTTAGGCACTTTCCTATAGATTTAGATATAAACCTAATTTTTGTGGTTTCTAAAAGTGCTGATGAAAGTCCAACATTATTTGTTATTTATTCATTTGCCAAACATTTACTGAGCATCTATTCTAGGGACACATATCCTGTATCAGGAATTCTAAGAGACAAAGTCTTAGTCACTAAGACAAAGCGACAGGCCCAGGCCTCCTTCAAGTGAGGGAAAGTGGACGCACAAGCAAATACAGAGATGCAAGGGCCATAAGAGATGTGCGGATAAGGTATGCTGGTGGGCAAAGGAGACCTTGGGGCCGAGATGGAAAAATACATGTGATGCTCCAGGCCAGCAAAAAGAAGGAAGGGCATTGCAGACAAAGGGGGCATTCTTCAAAGAGAAAGGCTGTGTTTTCTGATTTTTTTCTATTCCATTTTAAACCTTTGGCCTATATTCCTTATATGGACAAGTTGAAATTAACCAATTTCTTTTTTTTTTTTCTTAGCCGTTTCATTTTTTCCTCTTGGAATTGCCTATTTATAACTTTTGTCTATTTTCCTATTAGATTGTTTTTACTTATTGACTTTAGGAGCTTTTTATATATTATGGACATTAACCCATTATAAATTACATATTTTGCAAACATATCCATTGTGTCACTTGTCTTTTAACTTTGTTAACAGCAACTTCTATATTCAGACAGTTTTAAATATTTCCACAGTCGAATCCGTCAATACATTTCTTAAGGTTTTGGAGTTTCAGATTTACTTATAGAGGACTTCCCTACCCTGAGATTATATTTTAAAATTTCTCATGTATTTTCTTCTATCTCTTTTTTTTATGTTAAAGTCTAAAGCTAAAATTTATTTTTTGAGTATTGCATGAAGTCGGCATAACTTTCCCCCCCAAATGCATATTTGAATTTAAACCTACTCTTAGATTTTCCATTAGCTCTTACCAGATTGTTATTATAATTTTAGAAAATTACAATGAGGCAATGTTGGATAATCCATGCCAACAAAGAAAAGTCGGGTCACAAATAAAAAAAAACTGGTCTTTTAATTTCAAGTCTCAGAAACTTGCATCAAAATAACTTTGGTAAAGCAAGAAACTTTTTGTCTTTCATAAAAGAAAGAAAGGACAAGGAGGGGTCTGCTCGTAGGAATGAGTGGATCTGGGAATTTGAAAGCCATAAAGGCCAAGTCTGTCACTTGCTTCTGCTTCTCTGTGTTGTTGTGTATGTGTGTTTTCCTCTAGCTGCAGGCAGGTTTTTTCCATATGGTAGTAGAAATGGATGCAGGGCATTCCAGACACACATTCTCTTATCAACAGCCAGAGGGGAAAACATGTTCCCCATCAGGTCTAATAAAAAGGAAAATCTCAGGAAAGGAGTCTAAGGATACTACCCTGTAGTCACTGGTTATGTCTCTCCCAATCAATGATCCTTTCCTGGACCCATCCCTGTGGCCAGAGGGATCGAGTGCTACGACTGACCAGGCCTGGGTCATGTTTCCAGCCCCATCGCCAAAGCAGCAGGAACTGATAGCAGAAGAAAGAGGATAATCACAGACTAAACTCCCAGGAGACTCACGAGGAGACCATCAGTCCCCCAAACTGTGACTCACTACAGTCAATAACATAGAAGCAAGACAAACATCTACATATCCTTACTGACTACATTAGATGTTTAGGCATAAAGTTTGTTTTTCTTATCTGATTATCTTAGGTTCATATTAAAACTAACTTCCATAACCTCAATATATAATAATTGATTAGAAACCTGGGTTTTAGCCATATGATCTAAGACAAGTTGCTTAACATCTCCTTCAGCCCTTTCATCTGTAAAATGAAGTCTTTGATTCTATGATCTAGGAAAGTAAAAAGCAAGACAATCCAAAGTAGAGAAAAAGGAATCTGGGTGGGACTCAATTTCTGTTGCAATGATTCCTAAAGCTAATAATCTGCAAGGAGATATAAGGAATAAACTGTGCTCACAGCATCATACACCCCCATCCTGTGTGCTCCCCACCCCCTCTTTCACATGTGTTACCTAAGGAAAAGATAAAGCCCAGAACCAGAATTGTGTATCTGTGAGCCAGGGCTCTTTCAGGAGCAAGTAACCCAACCCAAACTAGTTAATGGAGTAAAAAATAATGCACCAGTTCCTGTTACTGGCATGGAGAGCACATAGCACTGAAGGAAAATCTGTAGGAACCAGGATCCCAGAAATTGTGACTGGGACTCAAAATTCCCGGTGTTCTCTCTGGATCCATTTTGTTTTACTGCTTATCTCTGCTGCTTTTTGCTTTCCTGGCAAGGGGTGTGGCTGCTAGAAACCCCAGGTGAGCAACCACAGTCAAAGAGGCATACTTCAGCCCCAAGAAGTAACTCTGGCCCTAATGGGGTTATATGTACATTCCATTCTCTGGAATGGAGACTGGGTACATGTTCACTCCCATGGACAGGGAAATGGCATCTATGACCTGAAAAAAAAAGGAGTGGGTGTAGGGTTGCCAGATTTAGCAAATAAAAAGACGCCCCATATTCAATCTGGCAACACTAGGCAGGAAAGCTTTCTGGACTGGTAAAATAAATCACCACCACAGTGTACTACATTATTTCCCCATGAACCATCTCTCATGGTTTTGTTTGTTTGTTTGTTTTCTGTTGCTGTGTGTGTGTGTGTGTTGTGGGGTTTGGGTTTTTATTTTTGTTTTTGTTTTGCTCATAACAGTGGGCAGATTCATTAGCAGACAATGGCTGTTGTCACAGGAATTGGAACCAGCATTGGGATTGGGGGGCATTCTGCCTTGAGAAATTCCTCCTTAGCTTCTCTTAAAGCTAAGATACCCTTTCCATAAGTTTGTAGAATTGTGGAGCTTGAAGCATCTCAGAGGCCATGAGCTGTGTGTTCTCTCAGAGTTTCAGAACCACAGAGCTAGAGGAAGACCTGGAGGTCTTATCCAGCTCTGTTTGTAAGTTTGGGGAACAGTGGGTACTCTGCCCAAAAATCTCATGCATGGCCATTTCCAGATGATGAGTCCTTATCAACTATAAGTGTTTCTGGAGCATACAGAGAGAGACAGGAATAAAAGGAGATGGGGTTGGGAAAAACAATTGAAAGAAGCTTTGAGCAGGGAGGAGCCAGTGAAGGTCTTCAGCAGAGGAGTGGATGAGGTCAAGCTGCATTTCAAAGTCACTATGGTGGTGATGTGGAAGAGACACTGTGAGGGCTGGGGCTGGAGGGAAGTGGCCTGATGGTCCCACTGAAGGATGCTGAGTACTTCAATTAGGATAGCAGAAGTAGGGCAGGAAGGAAAGGAAGGAAAAGGAGACTCCTTTAAAAAGTCCAGAGTTATAAATCAACAGGAATTGGTGACTGATATTTTTCATGTTTAACTTCACTCCTGCTTTTAGCTTTAACTAGTGACATAGTATCAGTTTCTCCCACTGTCAAAAATCTGTAAGCAGCATATACATTGATTTTTCAAAAGGCCATATTTAAATATTTGCTGAATATTATTGCACAGTTAGCAGGTTAACCATGTTCTCACCATTTTAATGATATTTTCAAGCAAAAGAACTTCTCATACATTGTCCTCTTATGTTTATTTTTTACCGTGGGAGTTGTGTGGTGTCAGTTCAATTGAGTTTTAGAACCTACGCACGATTTAAATGCATTATTTTAGCTCATGTGATTCCCGTTGTGACCATATCTCCAATGTGAAAGAGATGGTGGGGAAATGGCTGGACCAAGTGTTAGCTGATCTGTTCCAGGCTTGCACTTCACTTCTACAGGTAGCTGAACGACCATGGACATGGGGCAGAATCTCAGATTCCTCATCTGCAAAGTGAGGACGCTTGGACCAAGGAACCTCCCAGGTGATTTCCAAATCTAGTATCATCAGATTCAGTGGCTGGGGCAGTCACAATCGAGACCAAGAAAAGGTGGTGATCTTTCACTGAACGTAACCTCATGTACCATAAGCAGCAGTCTTGGGTTTGAGCTTGGGCTTTGGCATCCGGCAGACTTGGGATCATATCCTAGTCCCGCTGCTTCTCACCTTCCTCCCTCAGCCTCCAACTTTCTATACCTGAGACAGTACTAGAAATACCTACTTCATATTGTCATAATAACATGAGATGAGGCACTGAAAAACTTACCCAATACATAGGGCTAGCATCACTGTTCATTACACACAGCATCATAAACTGAGTTAACACAGAACTAGAAAAGTTAATCATTCGTTTGTACATTCATTCAATTCATTCAAAAAATGCTACATCTGTTCAATAAATATTTGCATGGGCACACAAATAGGCATGGCCTCTGGCAACAGACTTCCATCAGACAGTTTTTATATATTCACTCTCTGGCTTCCCCCAATGTGCTGTAATTGCAAGATGAGGAACATTTTGGAATGTTTATGGTTATGTTATCTTTAAAAGTAACAGGCTCCTGGTTTTAATTAATCTTGGCCCCTAACTTTTGCATGAAAAAAGAAGTCAGTGAGCTCAGCTACAGTGTCTATTTCCAGAGCCTCTGTGTTTAGTCCTTTGTGTGTGAAACTGCCAAAGGCAGGCTGGGTTACTGTCCTGTGGAACATCTGCACAGTGTTTATCATTTTGGCATTTGAGAACTATGTAAATATGCGCAGACCCGTGACAACCTCAGGATTTTGTTTCCAAATGTGCCATCGATGAAAAACGGCACAAAAGAGAAAAAACATCTAGACAATAATTTGGGTGGAAAGTAAGGATGGGAATTACAATGTGTTTCCAAGTACTCTGAGGGGAAAAATCCATTCCTATCATTGCAAAACAATAAAGTCTTTGGAAGTACAATAATGTGTAGGATGGCTTTAGAATCAGACAAATTGCTTTTGTTTTGGAAGCACAGATTCACGTCTGGCCTAGGAAATCACTGGCAGAAGCAGCTTTCTTGAAGAAGTCAGTCCCATGAAAGAACATGTGTCTTTATTACAGAAAGTGCCTTCTCCTAATTCCCACCTTAACAGCAAAGGCCAAGTTCCCCTCAGCTGAGCTCACAGCTCTCCAACCAGAGCTCAGGGCCTCAATCTCAAATCACTGGTAATTTGAGATAAATTCAACTCTCACTGTCTCTGTTAGTGCTCCAGTGGTTTTGTCTCCTTTCAAATAACTCAATCTTTTGTCTCTTCAAATGGTATCTTGGAGATGTGCAAAGGCACTATGGCGATTATTTTTGACTGTCTCCAGGAACTCAAGAAACTCCTTCATAGAAGGTTGAAACCATGCCTGGTCATTTAGTCTGACTAGACTTAAAAAGACATCAAATAAAAATAGATTCTGGGAAATATATCAGCTTTAGGCCTTTTACTGCTGAAGGCTTAAAATAATTCCCAAAAAGGCTAATTATGTCTTTCTTTGCTCAGTAGTTGGGCTTAATAATAAGCACTAAACATATGGCAGAGATTGGGCTGCATAATCCATCATGGCCTTCTGTTCAGCAGCAGGGGTACTGGTCTTCAAGGGAATTATATACAGAAAGCTCACACATATTCATAGTTGTAGCTGAAGTACCTATTATTGCTGGAATTTATAACTCCTAACACAGCTTCTAAAAAACCATTTCAACTCACTAATAAACAAAGCATAATGTAAAATAACACGAACAATCTATTTTTCATCTACCAGATTAATAAAAAATCTTAATACGATGATAATATTGAGGAGGATTTGATGAAATAAGCACTGTTCTACCTTATGGTGAGAGTATAAATTGGGGAAATCTTTCTGGACAGTAATGTGGCAAGAGACACAGAGTATGCAAAAGAATAAATTTTGATCCAGTGATTCCATTCTAAGAAATATATCTTAAGGAAATAGTATAAACTGTGGACAGAGACTGAAGTATAAAAATGTTCACTGCAACATTCTTTATAATCACAAAATGTTGGAAACAACCTACATGTCCAATAAGAGAAGAATGATTAAGCAAATTATATACCTCATCTTCATTGTATGGTACATTATGCTGTCATTGAAAATCACGTTGACAAATACTTTCAAAGGCAGAGGGAACATGAAAATAGGATACAGAATGGCTTCATTTCCCAGCTGCTAAAGCAAATACCACGCAATGGGTTGGCTTAAAAATGGGAATTTATAAGCTTATGGTTTTGAGGCTAGAAATCCAAATTAAGTTGCCATCAAGGTGATGCTTTCTTCCAGAAGACTGTGGCATTCTGGGGCTGGCTGCCAGTGACTCTTAGTCCTTGGTTTTTGTGCCACATTGCAACACACATGGCAGTGGCCACTCCTGGCTTCCCTCTTCTGGGTCCTATTGACTTTCAGCTTGTGGCTGCTCCCTCCAGCTTTCTCTCTCTGTGTGTGACCTTCCTATCGGGTCTTCAATAGTAGATTAAGACCCATCTGATTCAACTGGGCCACACCTTAACTGAAGTAAATGCATCAAAAGGTCCTGTTTATAAGGGTTCACACCCACAGGAATGAATTGCACTTAAGAACATGTTTTTCTGGGGAACAAAGATCCAAGACACCACACAGCACAGCAGATACACCAGGATCTTGACCGTGTAAATAATATAGTCAACACATATTTGGGGACCAAATAACGTCATTTTTTAAACTTCAGCAGTGGAATTGGGGAGAAGGGAAAGTGCCTAGATAATTGTCCTTGGGGAAGTCCTGACACAGCAGAATAATCCAAGTTCAATTGCAAAAACATTCTGATTGATACTACCAAAAGCTGCCTTCATTGTGGGCACAGTGAATCTCTATAGAGTTCCTCTGCACATTCAAATTACAAATATTTAGAGGTCTCCACTATATGCCAAGCACTGTGCTAGGTGAAGGGGAGAGAGCATTAAACAATGTTGATACAGTTTCTGCCTCCATGGAGTTTGTAGTCTGACTCAATCATCATCATTATGCTGTCTACTGACATATTTTTTTCTCGATGGCAGCAACAAGTCAGGGTTTCAGGAAGAGATGTCCATTGGGATATGTATGGCTAATGGACGCTGGAGGCAGCAATGTCACATATTCAGTTGTAAGTTTCCTGTTCTGCATCGAAATTCCCTAGTGTGATCCTCAGGACATTTAAAGTCTGTTAAACATGTCTGCCTTATGTTATCTGGGCTTTGGGGAATAAAAGGATGGGCTGGTCCCCACATTTTGCAGCAAAGCAGGCATGAGCAAGCAGCAGAAGCCCGGAGAAGCACTCACAAGAGTGCTGAGAGAGAAGCATGGATCAGAGGTTGGTCCAGAGCAACCAGGATGGGCCAGGGGAAGGGGAAATCTTTCTCCAGCATTCTCAGAAATATAAGAAGGGGCAGAGGTTCCTGCATTCACCTAGGGCAGAACACAAATGATTAGTGTTTTTTTGTTTTTTTGTTTTTCATTTTTCTTGTTTTTTTCTGATTGTTATTTTGACATTACAGGAAAAGCTGGAAAATGCATCTCTAGAGCACTCAAGAGATGAGGTATAAAATCCTGGAAGGAAATATACCAAAATTTGCCCAGGGATAAGTGGGGTTATGAGTATATTCAGTTTTTCTTCAATCAATATATATTGTCATTACAGACATAAAAGGTCACCTTCAAAGCCCCTGCTCTAACCATACTCAAATCCTTTCTGTGTATTCCTACTACTCTATCTTCCTTCTTTATCCTTCCCATTTCCCCCTCTTTTCTTCCTTCTCTCCTTTCCCCACCTTCTGATCACAAGTTCTTGTCAGCCAGCCACATATATGAGTCGCCTCTTTTTTTTTTCTGCCAAGACCTATATTTGGTGTTAAAATAACAATACTTACCACATGCCAGGCCCTGCTTTAAGCATTCCACATGTATTGACTCCTTTAATCCATACGACAACCCTACGAGGTAGTAATGGCCTCAATTAGCAGATGAGAAATCTGAAATATGGAGATGTTAACTGACCTGTAAGGAGTCCCACTGAGATTTGAATCCGAAAAGTCAGGCTCCAGAGCACAGACACACCTAAGCACTTCGCTGTACAGCTCTGGGGAAGACGTAAAAGATGCCACTTAGAGTTCTTGCTCCAAGACTGCTTCACATCTCAGCTTTTATAGGGAATTGAGAGTGCAATTCCTGGGGTCCTAAGCTCAAGAATATCATAACAGTGAGACAGAGCTCTTTGTGTCCTGCTCTGAGTCCTCCCTGGAGCCATCAGGCCACAGCCTACCCAGCAGAAAGGCCCCAGGACCCTGCTTGAAGCTGTCAGAGCTGGGCCCCCAACCTGACCTCACCACTTAGCCATGTGATCTTGAGGAGGCTCCTTAAGCTTTCTGAGCTGAGTTTTCCAACCTACAAAATAGGGATCTAATACCCACCTCACTAGATAATGTCTATATGCTCTTAATACAAGGTTTAGCACATAATAAGTTCTCAACAATAGATGTTAGTCCCCATCAATCATCAGCAACTTTTGTATGTTAAAGGACTCCCTTGTCCTCACATAGCTTAAATTCTAGTTGGTATCTACTAGGGGTTCACAAATTACCATCCATGGGTCAAATCTGGCCCCCTGCCTGTTTTCATAAATGAAGTTTTATTGGAACGCAACCATGTTCATTCATTTACATATTGTCTTTGGTCACATTCACATTACAATAGCAGAGCTGAGTAGTTGCAACAGAGACCATGTGGCTGCAGAGCCTAAAATATTTACTCTCTGGTCCTTTACAGAAAGTGTTTGCCAACTCCTGCTATTGGCAGACACATTTACTAGATGGAGTAACAAAACAAATCTACACCGTTCAATACTTTTGTCAGATTTTAGATAGCTGTATATTTGTGTTGTTTATTTAATTGAGAGGTTTATTTTCTAGGCAGACCCAGTAAATACCTGATATAGAAATGAAATTGTTGTAATCTTAAACAAATTACAAATACAGAAAGTCATTTGACAAGATGTGAAATGGTTTACAAATACTCCGTGTCACATGTCCTTTTACTACGTGCCATTTCAACTTTGCTACTGACACCTCCTTTCCTAGGCACTGCTACTCTTAACCTGAAGGCAATAATATACAGTTCAGCCCATTTGTTCATATGTTTAGGGTATCGTTTGCTTTGCCCTGGGATGAATCCCAATGAAACATGATAGGGGATAGAACGGTGGAGGTTAAAGCTTCCAGAATATAACAGCAGCCTAGTGATCTATAGAGTGTCTCCAAAGGATATTAAATTAATCAGCCAAAGATTATTGTGTGTTTTCCTGAACATCTGCAGGCTCTTTCTTTAGGGTGTTTTGGATGGTGTTTCTATTATGAGATTGTAGCAGGGAAAGTACTGTCATTGTCAGAGGGATGGCATGTGGAGGGAGATTCAAGATGGGCATTGGAGATCAGCATTCAAAAGTCTAGCAGATTTTTCCGGGTATTATGAATCCCTGCTGGCCCAAAGAAGGGTGCCTATGCACTATGCTTTGTTTAGAGAAGGCTTATGTTGGTAGGAATGGAAAATCAGTTTTCCCTATGGTGCTCTTTCAGAATCAAATGACAGCCAAAAATCCCAGAAAAACAAAGAAAGAAACAAACAAAAAAACAATGAAACCTCTCTGTAGAAGGCTAATTGATGAGGAGAGGAACAGCTCAAGTCGCAATTGTACATAGTTACCAAGAAAGTGAGGATTCCTCCCCAATTAAATTTCACATTGGGCGACAAATATCACAGTTCCTAGCTAACTAGGGGCTCCAGGGAGCACAGTTTGGAGGGAAAGAGACAACTGCAGAGAAGAAGAAACAATTCAGTTTAATGTAAAAAGCTGTCGTGTCACGAGCATCCATCAAATTAATTGTGACAAAAATTACTTCTCAAGGAAGGCACTTAACTAGAAGGCATAATCTCAGGGTTTTGCTAGAGAATACTGCACAAAGAAAAGACAGTGACTGTTATCCCTGAAGTGAGAGAAAGAAAGGGACTTTGGACTGGGGCAGACTTTGGTTTGCAACCCAGATTGGCCACTCACCCTTGTAGAAACTCAAAGGCAACACTTCAGCTCTCAGACTCTCCCTCTCTTCGCTGCCTGCAGTGAGCCTCACCAGCTACTCTGAGGAGAGCACTGAGGCTTCCAGATATTATCTCAAGCCTCCTCCCTCCTCTGTCTACCCATGGGCTTTACTATAGCCACACCTTTCCTTGCCTTTTTCCTCCATGGATGGAGTGCCCCCTCCTCTTGTTCCCTTCAAGGCCATTGTGTCCTTGACCTTCTTCTGTCCCACCTGCTCTGGAACCCCTGCCTCCCATATTGCCAGCCTGTTCCTCCCATTCCTCCATTAACCTGAGAAAATATTCCCCATCTCTCCTCTAAAATTCCATGACCATCCATTTGCTTCCTAATTCTGGGACCCCATTTTTCCCTTCTCTGTGTGTTGTTTTCATTTCAATAAGCTGTTCTTTTAATAATTTCCTTAGGTTGTTCATTTTATTCTTGTATCTATATTATAGAGTCTTTAAAAAATCAGACAGATGTGGGTTCAAATTCCAATTCTACCACTTACTGATTGTGTGAATAGAACACTTTACTTACCCCTCTAAATCTGTTACTTATTGCATCTGTTGTCTGTAAATTTGAGCTAATAATATCTATTTTGATTTCAAGACTAATGAGAAAATATAGGTAAGTAAATTGTCACATAAATGTATCCAATATATTGTAACAACAACAAAAAGAGAAAACAAGGAAAGAAAAGAAAAATAATTCTTGATATGTATTTGTATACGAAGACATTTTTTGGAGCTTGCATTTATAAAAAACATATAAACTTTCTTCCTTTGTTGACATGATTGGACTTTTTCCTTATAAATCCATTCTTTCCCTTCTCTTCCTCTTGCAACTTTCTTTCCTTGGATAACAGCAATATCAATCAAACTGGTTCTCCACCAGGGTAAGAAAGTCTAGACATATCAGAATTATCTGGGATTCCAAACTCACTCTCAATCCCATTACCCAGAAATTCTGATTCAGTAGGTCCAGAATGGAGCCACAGGAATTTGTGTTTTTAATAGATTTTCCAGGTGATTTGAATATTTACCCCTTTCATCCTACCTCACCTCCCAAATGGAAATCACTGCTTTGAACTTATGTGGGTGTGGGTACTCCAGGCTGGCCTAGAGTCATTCATAGGACACCTGGAGTCACAAGTCTTCTGGATTCACGTCACCTTTTTGGTTGTATTGGCCATGAAGGACTAGAGGCATCTATAACAGCCTGTTTCTATCAAGTACTTTCTATTCTTTCTAAGGGCCAAGTCAACTGCTTTTGGCTGGGCCAAGTGTGGAATTGGAAGTACCCTTCAGGAAATCATTTTCAGATTTCTATGCCAGTTAAATATTTTCATGTCCACTTTCCAACTCTGATGCAATTATACATATCAATCCATGTTTGCAGGTTCTGGCCTTCAAATCCTAACAAAATCTCCACCAAGTATTCCTGGGAGTGCTCAGAGGTCACTCATTAGTGACTTCTGATATGTTTGGCCTCTCTTCTTGCTCCATCTCCGTCCACTGGGTGCTTCCATTTCACCAGACTCTCCTGAACCTGTTGGGCCTGAACCAAGGCTTCCCAGGACTCTGTTGTTTGTGTCCCTCTGCTGGGTGCCTGGATACCACTGCCTTGGCTGGGCACCACCACCACTTTGACAGTACCACTTGCCCAACAAGCTCCAGTGGGAAGTGAGGAAAATGCCTCTCTCCTCTTTCACTGTGTCTCTCTCTTAGAGATGTTTTAGTTTGCTAAAGGCTGCCACGGCAATATACCAGAAATGAGTTGGCTTTTATATTGGGAATTTATTAATTTAAAAGCTTACAGTTCTGAGACCATGAAAGTTGTTCAAATCAAGGCTTCATTATGCAATGTTTTCCCATGAAAACCAGCCACGTGTCTCTCACGTGGCAGGGCACATGGTGGCATCTCCCTTCTCCTCTGGGTCTTGTCATATTCAGCTTCTGAGGTTTCTCTGTCTCTGTGGCCCCCATGCTCCCTATTCATCATTTATAAAGAACTCCAGTCAGAGGATTAAGACCCACACTGGGTCACGCCTTACTGAAGTGATCTAATCAAATGGTCCCACACCCACAGGAATGGAGTAGTTTCAAGAAAACATGATTTTCTGGGATGCATATGGTCTTAAATGCCACAGAGAAACATCAGAGCAATGTGACTTTGTTAATAAGCACAAAAGATCTTAGAAATAATTTTTCATTGATAAAATTAGTGGTGTTAAAGATGTTTGCTTGGTTAGATTTTGATAAAGATGTTTGAAATACTTTCTTAGCCATTTCTGGGGAGTGAACTGAAGATTAGGGAATTTCAAATGCTAACCAACTAATATGCTAACCCCTAGATATAGGCTAAAATAACTCACACACACATAACACATTATTCATACCACACTGTTTCAAAGTAAAATGTCACAAAGGCAATATAATAGACTCAGACATATTTCTAGTGGAGATGTGGATCAGGAGACAAATACACAAGACAAGCACTGCTGTAGTCAGAATTGCCCTTTCCATCTATATTTAAGGATTAGTAAATCCAGAGTGTTGAGCCTAACTCCTTCTTCTCCAAGAATGAGTTCTTTTTCTCTCAGGAAGTTCCTCGCACTCATTTAAATACACCCTAGGTAGCCCATTCAATATTTCCTCAAATATATCCAAACTTGGGATTCTGTCTACACGTAGCCCTTGGAATTTTGCTACTGCACTAAGATATATGTGTTTGTCAGTTTTTTTTCCCCAGTCATATTTCCTTCCTCTCAATAATTGGACCACCCCCTTCTCTTTCTCTTCAAGAGTTGGTTAGCACATTTGGGCCCAGTGACATTCCTGTTTTATTTTACTGTTGGAAGTTGAGAGGGCCATACCATTCGCTTTTCCTTGCTTATCACTTCTAACCAATTTATAATTAGAGTCAAGGAGCTAACGAAGGTCAAAGTACAGTACTGGCAAAGTTGGTCTGGTTTATGTGCAAGATCCTCCACTTCTCCAGCTTGAACTTACCCACCAGTAAAGCTAAAAAGCTGGAGAAATCCAGACCTTCCCAGCAGATAAAGGTCTAAAGCAGCTCAGGGCATAAGAAGAAACTCTATCTGAAGTCAGGCAGGCCCAAGAGAGGAATAAGAAGTGAACCAAAGATAAGCATGAGCCACTGACACATCAGACCCATCCAGTAGAGGCCCAGTGGACATCAGTCTCTCCCAGTGTCACCAACCAGTCAGGTCACTCCTACATGAAGAGGAGGCAATGAGGGGTGCAGAGGGACACAAGTGGTACCATCAAGAATTATCTTGAGGAAAGAGAGTGGGGAGTGTTGGCACAATTTCCTGCCTCAGTGTACTGAGATAAGAATAAAGGGATAGGAGAATGGCCCCCCTTTGTGACAGTTTGAAGCTTTTGTGGACCCCAGAAAATCCTGTTCTTAAAGCTAATCTATCCTTGTGTGCATAAACCTATTGTAAGTGGGACCTTTGGTTAAATTACTTCAGTTAGGGGCCTTTGATTAGATTGCAAGACCCAGGGTGGGTCTTAATCCTCCTACTGGAGTCCTTTTAAAATGGAGGAATAAAAAGCTGCAGACACAGAAAAAGGGGGCAGAGACAGAGGAACCCAGAAGCTGTGAGAGAAGGCCCCAGGAACTGAGGAAGCCACTTCAGCCAGAAGCCAAAAGCAATCTGGCCAGAGGAGCCGGGAGAGACTCAGATGCTGCCATGTACCTGATTGCCCACACCTGCAGCTCAGGAAGAAAGCATCTCTGATGATGCCTTGATTTGGACATTTTGGCAGCCTCTGAACTGTAAGCTTTTAACCTAATAAACTCCCATTGTAAAAGCCAACCTATTTCTGGTATAGTGCTCCCAGCAGCTTTCAGCAAACTAACACACCCTCCGCACATACTCCTGACCAAATACTCAGATCTCTAGGGGAGCTTTCGTGACTTCCCCTTCCTCTAACTCACTATCTTGTAGGAGAAACTCTGACATGAACCAAGGATAAAATAGAGTTTTCGAGAAGACATAAGGGATCTTCTGTCTTAGGGGAGTAGAAATTTTAGAAAAAGGAACAAAATGGAGTTTAAACTCTCTCTTCTTGTTTCTCTCCAGCTCTCTTTCCTTCTAACTGGTGGGTAAGATGGGGATATGGGAGAAGGGATCTCCTGCTTGGAAAGTGTTTCTCCTTTTTTGAAGGCCTAGTGGACAGTGGGGTGGAGCCCAGGAGAAAGGAGGCCCAGAGCTAGCTGTTCAGGCCTGCCTATCTAAATCTTAAGTTAATGGTGGTAAACAGTCTCCATCCATTTCCCATGTCTGCCCACTCCACCAGCACTAGAAGTTAAACAGGTCTGGCTCCAAAGACCTAGATGGATATTAAAAAGTTAGCATTAGCTGTTAGTTACTCCTAGGCGAATGCACCTTGAGAACCAAGGGAAGCAGCCCCAGTAGACAACGGTCCATAGTACAGGTGTGGGTGCGAGGGAGAGATGCCTAAAGAGATGTCAACCTACTCAGTACAGGTGTCAGGATCACCAGACAAATCACAACTCACACAGGCTCAGAAGGACAGACATTTCACTCACAACCACAGGTCTCAATCTGTGGCCCAAACAGGGATCGGCCCCCCTCTTGTGTTTATGTGCTGCCCTAGTGTAGGAACCCCACTCCTCCCCACCGGGACAGATATAGCACAGGGGTGTGAGCTGGATGTCGTGAAACATGCCCACCAGAGTCAGATGGTCTCCAGTGAATGTTAACATATGATCAAGACAATGGGGGAAGGAATGAACTAGCAGCCCCTTACCTTCTAGAGGATTGTGTTTTATCCCTCCAGGCTGACATACCTGGTCCTGAGCCCAGGATACATCTGTGGGTCCCAAGGAATGCACCCTAGTATAACAGGGAGCAGACATCTTTTCACTTTCCTTGGAGACCAGCATTTCACCACAGATATGCCTTTTCCAAAGCACCTGCCTAAGTTTCCAAATATATCCACCATTAGCATTCACCCCCAATTCATTATCTTGAATGAGCATTTGTTCATTAGCCAAGACTGAGTGCCATTTCCATTCTTAAATACTCACTTCACAACAATGGGGTTTGGACACATGGTTGATACTTCTAATACAAATCCTAGTAACTATTTTGGAAACCTGACAGTTGCTGTCAAATTCTTATCTAATGGTCTAATGTTACAGTCTCAGAACTTATTAAGTAACAATTACCTCATTTGAATCTTTAATAGTCTTCTACCTCTTTTTTTATAGCTACATCCTGCAACTCCCTCAAAGAAGTATACAATTTTGCTCATTAAATCCAACAGCTGCCCTTTACCATCAAGAAACAGAAACCCAGAAAGTTTGGAGCACCCCTTTGCTGAAGGTCTCAGTTAAATTATCTGATTTATTTTACCTTCCTCCAAATGATTAAGCTCCAAGCTATGAAATTTTGTCCTATTGCCCACATTAAACTAAAATTCCTCCAGTTATCTCATAAGAGTCTGCATAAATTTTCATTTGCCTGTATGAAATTCTGACTATTGGTCATTTCTTTGGAGAGGTTGGGAGTAGAAAGAAAGTGAAAAAGCCGAGTCATTGCCAATTATAATTTGAGTCCTGTTTAATAAAATTCATATTCTGGCTTGCTGACAAACTTTCTGCTAAAAGTCCCAAATTAACAGCAAATCATCTTGGAATTTATTCTCAGGTGACAAGTTTACTTTCCAATTCAAATTAAAAATGAGTTGGGTGCTGTGATATTTCTCTCTTTTCTTTTTGTTTATTAGAATTGTTAACTTCTCTGTTGAAAACACAAATTACTTGTATAACTTAATCAAACCATTGTGGAAAAAAAAAAACAATATTGTGAATGTTTTTAATAATTTTAAAGTGTATTAAGAAGAAAACTAGGATTTCTGGGTTCATATGGCAGTGTGAATTCATGTTTTGAAAACCTACTTTGTTCCAAACATGTAGCAATGCTAAATAAAATACAGAAAAAAGATATCAAGAAATACAATTTATCTAAAAGGTGAGACTAATATCTTAAGTCATGGAACAGAGAAGTTTTTATACTGTCTGTATTTTTTATTAAAATTTTAATTTTTAAATCATTACAGATTCCTATGCAATTGGAAGAAATAGTACAGAAAGGTCCCATGTACCCTTCATCCACTTTCCCCCCATAGTGACATTTTGCATAACTATGGTATAGAAACTGACATTGATAGAATCCACCAACCATATTCCTATTTCACCAGCTTTATATGCACCCATTTGTGTGTATTTTCAGTTCTATGCAATTTTATTGAACATATAGAATTCATGTAATCACCACTGTCATCAAGATACAGAACACATCTGTCACCCCAGGAGTCCCTTGTTCTCATTCCCCCAATCCCTAACCTCTGGCAAACACTAACCTGTTCTCCATTGCTCATATTTTGTCATTTCAAGACTGTTATGTAGATGGAATTATACAGTATCTAACACTCTGGTATTGGCTTTTTTCACTCGGCATAATTCCCTTGAGATTCATCCAAGCTGTTCCATGATTCAAAAGCCAACTCCTTTTTATTGCTGAGTCTTCTTTAATGGTATAGATGTACTTTGCTTAGCTGTGGACCCATTGAAAGATATTAAAGGGTTGTTTCTAGAGTTTGGCTATTACAAATAAAGCGACTATGAACACTTGTGTACATGTTTTTGTGTGAATGTAAGTTTTCATTCCTCTGGGATAAATGACCAGACTTTTAAAAATCTCTAAATACAAAACCACAATAGGAAGAAATCATGTATCTCATACATTTCTTATAACTGCTCTGTAAGTCTGGCTCAAACAATTGTATTCATGTTAGAGACTGCTGCAGTTTGAGATTATTTATGAATTCCAAAAAGAAAGATTATGTTTGTAAACTGGTCTGTTCCTCTGGGCATGATCCTCTTTGATTGTATTAGATTCAGCTGCAATGTCTTTGATTAAATTATGTTAAGATTAGGGCTTTGATTCAACCACATCTGTAGGGTGTAACTCACAGTTGAATCCCCGCCCCCTTGGTGGGCTGATATAAATGAACACTCACTCAAGAAGACACATAGAAGAAGGCACAGGAAGAAAGAGTGCTCCATAGACACAGCAGAGGAGAGAACATTGATCCTGTGCCCTGGGAAGAGAGAGAAGCCATTTGCCTGATAGTTTGCAGCTGAAGAGAACAGAGCAGCTGAGATGAGGAAGCCCAGAAACAAACCGTATGCCAGCCTACAGCTGAGATCAGAGGAAGCTGAGCCCATGGAGCCTTAAGAGGAAGAAGGAAGGAGAGACCAGGCCCACCATCTTACTTCAACATGTGGCAACTGAGTTGGGTGAGAAAGTACCTCTTATGGTACCTTGAGTTGGGCTCCTTAGGGCCTTATAACTGTAAGCTTTTACCCCAAATAAATACCCTTTACAAAAGTCAATAGAGTTCTAGTACTTTGCATCAGCACCTCTTTCACTGACTAGTAAGAGATGGAGAAATTGAAATTATCAAAATGATTCACCAGAGTTACTCTGTATAGAAACTTTGAAATTATAATTCCTTTTCAGTTAAAGCTTTGCTTATTCTTTAAGCCAGCCCTATTAGGAGGAAAGATTTCCCTATACTTTGAAACAGGCTATATCTGATACAGCTAAGGTTTATGAAGATGGCTGTCATCCAGTATTTCTCATCTAGGTTTAGGTGCTTATTTCTAAAATAGCCAAATTCTGCACACATTTAGATGTCTGTGATTTTGCAAATTGATCCCTATCCCTATTCTCTTGCTGAAGAGAATAGTCCAGCCACCACGGACAATCAAGAATGTGTTAGGCCAGCTGGGGAAGAGCAGGATGTCTGCAAACCCCTCAGCCCAAGCTAGCCAGCAGCAAGAAATTTCTCCTCCCTAAGCTGGAAAACAGCTGTCCCTGAACATTGTTGCTCCAAAAGAGAAATTACTTATACTCTTTTCTTTACCCAAGAGATCAAGGCTTGGCCAAATGGAAGGCAATGTCATTTGTCTGTTCATTCACAAAAGGCATATTTAGCTTCTCCAACACTTGACTTGCTATAGCTTGAAAAAACAAAACTGAAAATCAAGAAAAACCAAACCCTAAGCTTCATTATATCCTCCATCGACTGATCTTATTCATATAGGCCACTTGCTATTTATATTTTTGTCAATGTTTATCCATGTAAGAAGAGATGAAAAGATTTAATGAATTTAGACCTATGGTCATCAACACTTAAAAAAAAAATTTATCCTAAATTCTTCCTCCCCAAAATGTGCATTTCAGAAGATAGGGAGCCAGTCTAATTTAACAATGTGCTAAACAGGCAACATATTTTATCTTAGAATTAAACTCATCAGCAGTGAAACACACAGCGTCTCCACTCTGTCTGGCCCTGTTGTGAGAGCCGTGAATTCAGCCCAAGGTGGGCAGAGATCCAAATGACCTGAATATGCCACTTTATACAACTAATTCAGATGAAATGAATCCTCCACCTTCCTGGATACTGGGTCGACCTCACATACAGATAGAATTGATGATTGCCAATGAGATGAGACTTCATGTAAGTAATAAAAACAAAGATGGCAGCAGCAACTAGCATTTAGTGAGTGCTAGCCAGCATGGAACTAAATGCTTCATACGGATTATTTCATTGATTCTTCACCATAATTCTATGAGGTAGGAATTATTATCTCTATTTAACAAATAAGGAAACTGAGGCTTAGAAAAGGTAAGTAACTTGTACCAGCTCTCAAAGCTGTAAAATGATGGATCCAGGATTCGAATCTGAGCATGTCTAATTGCAGATTCCAAATTCTGAATTATATGATCAGCCCTTCACAGAAATTTTACCATTAGGGAGCTGTTTCTAAAGTCAGAGTCCTTTATTAAATGCCAATTTCTTTGGAGGGGATTACATGTTAAGGTATTAGGGTCACCAACTCCTGGTGTCATTGAGTTCTTCAGATGCTTTCTATCTTCATTCAAACTGGGAAGAAACGTTTCAAGGAAACTAAGGAGAATGGGTGTGAGAAGTCTGAAGAGGGCAATGAAGTTGGGGAAGGCTTTGGAACCCTCCGAGGAGGCTATAACCAGAGCCCCTGGTACTGCTGACAAGCCTGCCTAAAAAGACAGAGATTTAGAGCAAGCCCATTGTTATCCTGCTGCCCAGGAAATGCTTTCACAACCACAAAGGATTGGCCCTAATCACTGTTCCATTCTTTTATGCCATAATTAACTTTATCGTTAACTTCCAGAAGACAATGGTGCACATAAGCTCCCAGATGCTGCTAAAGTGATTCATTGGTCAGCTTTCATTTACATCTTTGGGTCTTAGACTCCATATATCCAGTCAGCTTGTGTCTGTTCTTCTCCAGTAACCTCTGATGAGTAAGAAACCCATTTACAAATTAAAAGGGTTGATAGGGGTGGAATCTAATACTTACTGGGGGTCTACTATGCACCAGGCACTGTGCCAGGGCTTGATATACATGCTCTCACTAAAGATTTTCAGCAGCACCCCCAGGAAAGTATATTATCCCCATTTTATGGCAGAAGAAACCAAAACCCAGAGCCTACCCACCATCTCACAGTTTAATAAGAGACCAAGCCAGGATTCAAACACAGATTTTCCAGGCTCCAGCCTCCATTTTTAACCACTTTAAGAAAATTAAATGAAACACAAAATAAATGTATTAGGAAGGAACCCCTTACTGAAATTAAAAATAGTAGTCAAAGGGAAACCGAAAGGGAGTTGATACATCTTATGCATCTTAGCAGTCAGGACATTAAAGAAGGTCGAGCTGATCTAAATGAGGGAAAACGTAGTGAAAGTGATGGCAAAGAGAATCCAGTCACCCACTTGGTGTGGTTGTAAATGGCATGTGCTAGTTATGATCAGCAGAAGGATGGCCTGGATATTGAATCCTCATATCCGAGCCCATGAACATGCACAGGTACCTAGATAAAAGGTTTGGGCTCCAAAGCCTTGTGTGGTCTCCTGATGAGCTGGGCTGGGCCACTGAGAGCCCTAGTTCTCACTTGGCCTTCTGAGAGCAGCGAAGCAGGAGACAGTCCTGGTCCATCTCACTGCCCTTTTATAAATGACAGACTCCAGCTGTCTGCCCAGAGGGAGCACAAACATTTAGGTTTTGCATCTCCACTGGAGCTTTTGTTCCAATCCCTAGCATTATTTCTTAAATGAATGAAAGGATGCACAAGGGAATGACTGTGGCCAAACTGTGTCTTTATCTCA
>JAQZBX010025293.1:0-29639 GCA_029593785.1 Cabassous unicinctus | reverse complement strand
ACTGCAGCCACCAATCCTAAACCGCCACCCATCCTTAGATCCACCAATCCACACCCTCCTCCTTTAGAGTATATATACCCTGCTTCTTCAATAAACTTTTGCAGCTTGATCAGAATCCTGTCTTGCTGTCATTCTTCGCGTCTCCTTGTCCCATACCATTCTTTTCTTCACAGGTCCTGAGCCCCAGTTGATCGTCCCGCAGGTCAGGACAGATCGCAGTGTTGATTCTTAATTAGTGAGTAACCATCTGAATCATCACAAAATCAAATTATATTTTGTATAAATTTATTGTGTGTTTTATTATATTTTATTTATTCAAAACTAGTAATCCAGATCTTAGCATTTTAGTCACTTTTTCAACAAATGCAAATATATGATTAATCAGAATAGCTCATTTCCCAAATATACTAAATGAAAATATATAATTACTAGACAGTTATTCTGTTTGCAGATCCAAAGTCAACTTCATGATCAAGTATAAATAGATCTCTCATCTTGGGAATAATTTTCATTTGGTGGTTTTTACTTACATAATTTTTTATTTTTCTTTTTGAAACTGAATGTATCTTGTATTAGTGCTTATTTCCTATTTCAAGGAGGGTTGTTCTGAGAAGGAAGCCTGTGGTAGAGTAGGAGAAGTTTAGACTTATTCCCAACAGGTGACACTATTTTAATTGGGGTACCACTGCTAAATGTAGGAGACTCTTGCTTGCTTTATTAGAGGATTAGTGGAAAAATCCAATTAATGAAATCATTACATTTTTTACTTTTTTCACACACCCCCAATTTCTAGTTTTTTAATTAAAAACTAGAATTTAATTAAATTTCAAAATAGTAATACAGTTTAGTATGAATGTTGTAAAGACTTTGAAATTAAAGATATTGTAGCAGACATCTAAGATGACCACCCAAGATTCCTGGACTCTGGTGAACACAAACCTCTCAGGAATCAAAAACAAAACAAAACAAAGCAAAAACTTCTACTAATCTAGGTAGAAGTTTATTGTGAGAAATTTTGCAGGGGTAATTAAGATAGGGAGATTATTGGGGGATGTATTAGTCAGTCAAAGGGATGCTGATACTAAATACCAGAAATCAGTTGGTTTTTATAAAGGGTATTTATTTATTTGGGGTAGAAGCTTACAGTTACCAGACCATAAAGCATAAGTTACTTTCCTCACCAAAGTTTATTGCCATGTGTTGAAGCAAGATGGCTGCCAAAGTCTGCAAGGGTTCAGGCTTCCTGGATTCCTCTCTTCCTGGGGCTCATTTCTCTCCGGGCTCAGCTGCTCTGCTTTCTCCACAAGGCCACCTGTAGACTATCAGGTAAACGGCTCTGTCTCTCTCCCCAGGGCTCGATTCTCTCTGGGCTCAGCTGCTCTGCTCTCTGCCATGTGTTTGCTTCCCTGGCTCCAGCTCAAAACTGCCACTTCCCTTCTCTGTGGTGTGGTTTCTCTGTGCATTCCTACTGATGTTGCCCAATCAAAGCCTTAATCATTATTTAATCAAGTAAAAGTGAAACCTCTGAATACAATATAATCTAATATGCCCAGAGGAGCAAACCAGTTTACAAACAAGCCAATATCTATTTTTGGAATTCATAAACAATATCAAACTGTTACAGGGGCTGACTTAATCACATGAGCTCTTTAATAGAGAATGTTGTTCCCCATCCCACCCCACTGGTGGCAGAAGAGAAAGTCAGAGAAATTCAAAGTATGAGAATCCTATGCTTTTTTTCTAACTGCCAAAGTTTGCTTCTATACCCCGGTATATATGACTCAGTGGCAGAGTTCACAGAGTACAACAGGCCCAAATGGATCTATTCATCAACTTCAGTGCTTTTCTATGAATTCCCTATACTCTTCTTGATTGCTTCTTCAAATCCTCACTTTAGATTATAAATCAGCCTATAAAGTAGGGCTAGCTTGGTTTTCCACAGCTAGAACTCAGTAGGCGTCAAAGAAGTTACACTGCCTTTAATTAAGAGAGCTCTGACGAAGAAGCTGACTTGTGTAAGAGGGCTATTCTGTCCTCAGATTGAACTCATTCTAGAGCTCAAATTACTGCAAGGGAAGAGGATGTCTAAGCTTATGCTAAGTCCTCTTTCAGTTTTTCATGAGACAAGAGTGTCTCAGTCATACACGAAGTGAAGCATCACTATTACATACGTTAGTAAATTAGAACACCCTTCTTGCATAGCATTCAACAATATGCGCTGAAATTAAAGGTAAAAAAAACATGAATATCCTTTGATCAAGAAATTTCTGATCTTGTAATCCATCTGGCAGAAACAATTATATTTGTTGGTCATAGCACACAACAACAAAAACATAAATGCTGGCCAATGGGGAATAGAATGCTCTGTACCTTTTAAAAAGAATTATTAACATTAATGATTATGATAATTTTAAGTGAAAAAGAAAATGTGAGCTCATACATTATTGCTGGAAATTTAATTGGTCTAGTCTTTTGGGAAAACAGGCAATACCTAAAAAGTTGAAGATGTACATAACCTGTGATCCAATATTTTCACTAGTAGATATAAACTCTAAAGATATTTTTGTGCAGGAGCACCAAGAAAAATGTATAAGAATATTCATAGCAACTTTATTTGTATTACTGAAAAAAAGAAATAATCTAAATGTCCAGTAAATGTAGAATAAATAAATAAATTGTGATATATTCATAGGATGGGACACAATATGAATTAATTGATAGCAACATATGTAAACTGAATCAGAATGTTAGGCAAAAAAAGGACTTAAAATAATACATACAAAAATACCCCATTTGTTTAGAATTGAAAATGGTCAAATCTATACAATATATGTTGTTTATGGTAAAACTAGAAGGCTAAGCATCAAAATGATGACCCAACCATCCAAGACTTTTTGTGAAGAGACATGTGATTAGAAAGGGCCCTCCAGCGAATTCACAGGTGTTGCTAAGGTTGCAGAGATTGTGTTGTTTACTGAGACATGGATATTTGTTTTTTAATTTTTCTTTGACTTATTCACACAGGTTATAGATACTCTTCTTATACAGGTTATATTTCACAATAAAATGTTATTAAACAAGTTTAATAGCAATAGGCAGAAGATTATATATAAATGCATTCACATATATTTGTATATGCATGTCCTTTGGCAGTGCAATCTCATTTCTAGGAATTTGTACTAAGAGAATAACCATACATGTGCAAAGATGTCAGTAGCTTTACTTTTTTAAATTAAAATTTTATTGAAGATTTTCATTCATACATGAACATACATAAACAATAACTGAATAGTAAAATTTGTGAATTTACAAGGCAAACATGCATGTCGCCATACAAGGCTCATACAACTCCACACCGACACTTTGCATTATTGTGAACCATTTGTTACAAACTATGCAAGTGCATTGTCAAAATATTACTACTAACTCTAGCCCATATCTTACATTTAGTATATTTTTCCCCAACCCACCCAATTATTAGCACCCTATTTTAGTACTATATATTTGCTATCATTGAGAAGAAAATGGTCTATATTTGTCCTGTTAACCAGAATCAATCATCCACTACTGGATTCCCTGTGTTATACTGCCCCATGCTTTGTACAGTTCATTCAAGTGTACACTCAGTGGTTCGCATTTTCATCACAGAGTTGTGCTGTCATCACCTCAGTCAATTTTAGGACATTTTCATTACTCCAAAAGGAAAAATCCCATACTCCCTTATACTCTGCTATTGTTATCCCTTAGTATTGAAATAATACCTTTTTGCCATTGCTGCAAAATATTACAATATTACTTTTAACTATTGTCCATAAGTTACATTAGTTGTAATTTTCCCATTTATCACCATATTCTTAGCACTTTGTAAAAGAAGAGCATTATTATATTTATACTATTAACCACAGTCTTCATCCACCATTGAAATCATGGTTATACATTCCCTAGATTATTCTCTAGTTTCCTTTCAATTGACATTTATGTCCACTGCCAGAATCACATTTATAAATAAGCAGTATTAGTTATACTCATTAAATGTGTTACTCTCAACTCTATTCATTTCCACACTTTTACAATTAACGGTATTAATAATGCCACATACATTAAGCATAAGCTCCCATTCTCAACCTACATTCTATTTCCTAGTAGCCTGTTTTCTAGACTTTACCTCTGTGAGTTTGCTCTCGTATTTAGTTTATATTAGTGAGTCCATACAATATTTGTCCTTTTGTGTCTGGCTTATTTCACTCAAAATAAAATTTAATTTCATCCATGTTGTCATATGCATCCCAATTTCATTTCTTCTTACAGTTGAATAGTATTCCATTGTGTGTATATAGCACATTTTGGCTATCAATTTGTCAGTTGATGAACACGGGCTGTTTCCATATTTCAGCAATTGTAAATAATGCTGCTATGATCATCAGTGTGCAAATGTCAGTTTGTGTCCTTGCTTTCCGTTCTTCTGAATATATTCATAGTAATGGGATTGCTGGATCATACGGCCATTCTATATTCAGTTTCTTGAGGAACTGCCAGCTGAACCTAACTTTTTAAGGCCGTCCAAAATTATGAATGTAGATTTGCTCACTCTAATTGTTTCCTCTTTCTCTCTCTCTCATGACTTAACTGTAAATCTGTAGCTTGCCAGCTGTGCTGGTTTGAGCCTTTTGTGGACCCCAGAAAAGTATGTTCTTAAAGTTAATCCATTCCTGTGGGTGTGGACCCATTGTATGCAGATCTTTTGGCAAGAAGGATCTTTTTTTTTTGTTTTTTTTTTTGTAATAATAAACTTAATTTTTGAGAAGCTTTAGATTTATAGAAAAATTACACCAAAAGTATAGGGAATTCCCATATAATCCCCCCCACACACACACACATATCCACCTCCATATCCATAGTTTCCCCTATTATTGACAGCTTACATCAGTGTGGTGCATTTGTTACAATTGATGAACCAATATGCAAACACTGCTACTAACCAAAGTCTATAATTTACATTTTGGTTTACAGTTTGTGCTGTACAGTTTTATGGGTTTTGACAAATATATAATGTTGTGTGTCCATCATTGCAGCATTATACAGAACAATTTCACTGTTTTAAACCCACCACATTTATGGCAGGTCTAAATCCTCTTACTGGAGTCCTTCATAAACAAAGGAGTGAAAGGACCACACAAACATTAAGCCTCAGAGACAGAAAGATAGGTCCCAGAGGTCGGAGGCTGGAATCAACAGAGGACAGAGGCATGGAAAGAGGTCCCCAAGTGGCTAGGCTTACGCAGCAAAGCTGAAAGAGAGAAGACCTGGAGGAGAGGGGAGAGTGGTGCCATATACCTGATTTCCCACAACTGAGCTCGAGGAGAAAGTGAGCCTGGAGAGGGTGAAAGGCAGCGACCGGCAGAGCCACCATATGTCCTGCCATTTGCCTGATCACCCACAGCTGCTACTTGGTGAGACAGCATTTCTGGATGATGCCTTGATTTGGACATTTTCACAGCCTCAGAATGGTAAGATTTTACCAAAATAGATTCCCATTATAAAAGCCAACCCATTTCTGGTATATTGCTTGGGCAGCCTTGAGCAAACTAGTACATTGACCTCATTCAGCAGTCCTGCCAGCTGCTACTCTAAGCTGCTACTCTAAGCACAGAAGTTTCTCACCAATGCTTACGCTGGTCTTCTGTGGACTCACGTTAATGTTCGGAGCTCTCACAGAGCCAACACTGTGAGTTCTGAATCAAGTTACCTTAATGCCATTAATAGACCAGACTCGTGGTATGTTAGTGGCTGTATTACCAACAGTAGATATTCCTATATATAAATATATTATGAGATTTTTAAAATAAGAATTGGCTCATATGACTGTGGGGATATGTTAGAGGTTCCCTATTGCAAAGTTCAGAATGTATGATTAACAGACTGTGACATAAAGAAAGGAGCCCATGTGCAAGAATGCAACCAACCATCTCCTCACAAGGACAAAGGAACCACATGGTGATGGAGCAGAACGAGATAAGGACCTCCACTCCCTCCTGACCAAGCCTTCCTCAGCCCCTCTTGCATTCCAAAAATGCCCTACCTCCTAGCCCACTACCCCCTAGCCATACACAGGAGGAATTTGCTTTTACAGCCCCTTATTGGCCCCCAGATTGTACTTGGAACCTAACCCCCTCCCCACGGACTAACATTTCCCCGCCTATTGATGTACTGTATAAATTCACATCTACACCTTCTGGGAATGGGCTGAAGTCTCTCTTCAGGCCACCGCCATGCTTGCGAGTGGGCTGAAGTCTATTCTTCAGACCCCCTCCATAGGGAGAGCTTCTCAATAAACTTCCTGCCTGCAATCATCAGTCTCCATGTCCCAGTGAGTGCCGCCCTTTTCTACAATATTTAGTGCTGAAAACCCAGGTCTGGGGTAGTGTTAAAACTAACTGGTGAAGAATCTCTACCCTACCGTTGCCAAGTACCTGTCCAACATCGGACACTGAATCATAGCTGGGTGAGTCAAGGATTTCTCCGCTGGAGGATCCTGCGCGCTCTCTCTCTCTCTCTCTTTTTCTCTCCTTTTCTGTTGTCCAGAACAACCCACCAAAAATCCTAGTGCTAGGTCAGTGAGTCTTACTGTCCCCAGGGGTGACAACGGGCAGGAGGCTTGTGTCCTCGTGGAAAGAGACCCCTTGGCTCCGGAGATGTCCAGCTCCAAGTGCAGTCTCCTGTTTCCTTGGAGATTTCTGACTGATTCAGGAATGCCTGCCTCACTCAGAATCTCCCCTTGTTTTAAGAATACTATGCTCCAGCTATGTATTCTATCAATCACCCCACGCCCCACCTCTCTACACAGGTACCCAGCTGAAGAAACATTTTAAAAATATATTAATTAACAAAGAAAAAAAAAAAAAAAAAAGAATGCTTTGTCTTACCCACGCCACCTAAAATGGGGAATTCGATTTCGGGCCCCCCGAAAACCACACCTCCAGGCTTTCGCCTTCACAACCTTGAAGCACTGTACCCAAAAGGAGACATCAGACCCAAAAAACTCATTTTCTATTTGACTTCTGTGTGGCCTCAATACAAATTGGACTGTGAGAGTCAATGACCGGAGAACAGCACTTTTGATTTCGGAGTTCTCCAGGACTTAAAGATCTTTATCCAGTGCAGCTGGCAAGGGGCCCAAGGTTCCTTACGTTCAGGCCTCCTTTCATCTTTGTAACCTCCCCTCCCTCTGTCAACCCTGTTCTTCTTACCAAATTCTTCTTTTACACCCAAAACTTCCTCAAAGTCTTTCTTCTTCCTCCCCTTCCTCCCCCTCCTCATCGTCACCGCCTTCCACCTCAACTTTCGCCCCTCCTCATACAGGCACTGGGGCCGGTGCTCGCCTCCCCTCTCCGCGCCCCCTTCCACGCACGCAAAACCCTTCTTCTGACTGGGATCACTCTGATCACGCCCCTCCTCCACCACCCTATGCCTCATCAGCGCCCCCTGAACTTACTCCATCCTCCTTCCCGTTCCCCCACACCTCCCCTTGAACCCGCTCCCTTCTAACCACCCACCACCCACACTGGAGACCAACTCCCTGCTCTACAGCCTCCACCCCCAGCTCCTCTCCTCCCTCTCCTGGAAGTGGCTGAGGCAGAAAGCATTATGCACGTTCATGTCCCCTTCTCTCTCTCTCTGATCTCTCCCAAATCAAACACCATCTCAGATCCTATTCCTCTGATCCTTCTTATCTTATCAAAAATTTCAATACCCGGCTGTCCCTAATAATCTTACTTGACAAACCTACAATTGCTCATCTCTTACAAGAAAGCTTTTTAGCTAACTCCTAACTCTAAGTGTACTCCTAAAAAGCAATAATCCAAAAATATGTGTTAAATACCTGTCTATCTAAACTGCTAAATCAAAGCTTAACTGCATTTATAGTGCTCAAATAGTCCTAACTGTTGCTGATTACTGGTAAAAGTGTTTCTGAAAACAAGCTTGCATATTACAAGCAACACTGATTCCAGAAGAAAAAAAAAAAAAAATCTTAAAAGCAGTAAAATCAGAGATATAAAATAATGAAAAGCCTAAAAATAACCATACCAAAGGAGTAAGAATTATAAGTCAAGTTAATGAGCTTTATGTTTCTGTCGGTGTGCTGTAACTCTTGTTGTGTTTGTCTGTTTGTTCAGTGTATATTTTGATACCTCTGGATGCTAATATTAAATTAATAAATGAAAATTCTTAAAAGAGCTATCAAATGGGCAAAAATTAAATAAACACTTATGTTACTAAAAATAAGTTTGTAGAAGCATTGCTGAAACTGAAATATTCAAATGGCTAATTACATGAAGTCATTATTAAACAGAAACCAAATTGATGCATAACAGGAAAACCTGTCAGGCACTACCTCAATCTGCATAGTAAAGTGGTGATAGGGAGAAAATAATTCTGATTCCATTGGAAATCTTAGGTTTTCATTAAAAAATGAGGAGAGTAGTTTTTCCTGCACTGCTAAAATAAAATACCTGTTAATTAATATTATCATGGTAATTGTATGTTGTAAGAAATTTGCTTTGAGACACTTATTTTAGTAACTTATTTATGTAGGGTGTAGAGAATGTGTTTTTATTATTAAAGAAAAAGACAGTAATTTTGTCCTAAGATAAAATGACTGGTTATAAAGAAAAGTTAAAATATAAAACAAAACCTGAATGAATACAGAAAGTGCAGAAAGTTCGTGAAAAAAAATTTTTTGAAGTTAAAGTTGAGTAAAATTTACTGGATCTATCTATAAAGTTTTAAAAACTTTAATATCAAATAGTATCCTGATGCAAAGTTAAAATTTTGTTCTTGCTCTGTTAAAATAACAAAGTTCCCCAAATCAGTGGTCTGCTTCAGCAGTAGTTTGCAAAAAGTTTTTCTCCTGACTAATCAGTATACAAAAGAAAAAAAATCTCTTTTATCAAAATAGCTTCTTATACTTTAACCTTATCAATTCCTTGGCTGTTTAAGAAAAATAAATCTTATCACTTTTAAAAGAACATAATGTTCAAACCTGTCTTCTCAGAGTCAAATTCTGAAAAATATCTTTCACCTTGGGAAAAAGTAAAATAATAGAATAGTTGAGTTCATTTGATATATTATAAGTAGAATGAAATGTGCTTAAAAGTGTTATGAAATTAAAAGAGATTCTTTAACCCTCTGTTAATCAAACTTGTATCAGTAAAATGTTCATATGAATACTTAAAGAGTGCATAAAATTCTTGAAAATCTAAAAATGTTTTGGCATAATATTAGATAAAGTATAGTGTTGTTAATCATGGTTTTAATTATTATTTTTTAAATGGTATGTGTCATAGAAACAACCTCTCTGCCTAGAAATCAAGAGGCAGATGCTTTAGTTCTTGTTCATCTGATTTGCTCCACTTCTGCTAAAGAAGCAGCTCTATGGCTGCAGAAAAAGAGTGGCCATTGAGGGCTACCAGAGGTGGGACATAACAGTAGATTATCGTGAATTAAAGTAAAAACACTACCACTGCTCTCTGCAGCAGTCCAAACTATTGCAAGTTTGTTGCAAAAGTTAATACCCAGTTATGTCACTATCACTTTGTTTTTAAAACTTGCTAAGAGTTTCTTTAGTATCTCTTTAGGCAAGACAAGCCAGCCTGCATTCACCTTCATGTGAGAAGCCAATGATTTTACTGTGCTTCCCCAAGGCTGTGTGCACAGCCCAGCCATCTGTCCTGGTCTGTGGCTGTAACCCTATTGATGATATTATGTCAACCAGTAATCTTTTTTTCAGAATTAAAAGAAGCATCAGAGACAATGGTATCTTATCTTAAGAGCCTGGGATGGGCAAACAATTGGGGCAAGCTACAAAGTCCTGGCTGTCTATCAAATTCTTAAATGTTGTTTAGTTGAGTAAAACAAAAAATGTACCCTCTGCTGTAATTGATAAAGTACAATGTTTTCTCATATTAATTGAGTTTATAATATTGTTGCAGTACTGAAAACCCTTCATCCCTCACTTAGCTCAGATATTAAAACCATTATATGTGTTAATCAGAAAAGGCTGTGCATGGAAATAAGACTCCACCCCCACCCCCAAGCAGGCTGCTTTTTAGGGAAAAAAAAAAAGAGTAAAAAGGGCAATAACACAAGTTTAAGCAGTGAAGCGGATGGTGAACCTTAACTAATCCTGTATATTGGATGTAGCCAGTACCAATATTGACTTTGGGTGGGGTTTGTGGCAGAGGCAATATTCTAAACAAATACCACAAATACACCCTAATCATAATTAATCATGCCCAGATTAGCAGACCAGTTTACAAGCATAATCCAATATATATTTTTGGAATTCATAATTACATCAAACTGCCAAACGGCTGCAAATATATAATCTTATTAATCCTTCTCCTCAGACTGCTGAAGGCGATAACCTCACAGCCCACCCTAAATTTCATGGTTAATTCCTATCCTCACCACAATCTCTCATTCTCCTCATGTCAGCAGGTCCACACTTCTTCCGCGCAATAACTCAGTTACTTATCCAAACAGCCGTCCGAGATGTCACCCATGATCATGTAGATGATCTTCTCCTGCTGCAAAAAATACAGTGCCAGCTGCCGAGCCAGAGGCCACAATATCTCAATGCTGAAAGGGGAACAATAACTGAATCCCACAATGTCCCATAACAGCAGAAAGCAGCCAGATGATCGACGCCCACCTTCCCACTCTCCCTCTCCACCCAACCACATCAAAAAGAGTTGGGAAGGTTAGTTCCATTTAGCAAAATAACCCTCCACTACCCTGGATGGTGCCGGTGGGTCTCCCCTGCCCCGATAACAGATGACCCCAAATCCCCACCCCTGTCCTTAATCCAACAGGATGTACTAATCTCAACACCAACCATGAGACCATCACAAGATCGTGGGAGGCACCTGTGCAATCATAAATGAAACTTGTTGTTTCTATATTAAGAGAACAGGGCAGGTAGAAGAAAATCTCAAAAGTTTAAAAGGAAAAATAGAGATCATCCAGAGGGCCCGAGAAAACAGCTATGGAAATCAATCCTGGCTATCCTCGTTTCTTTCTTACTTCTCCTCACCCGTAAAATCAATCCTTGTCTATTATAACACCGTTATTGATAGTATTGCTGCTGCTTCTTTTTGGTCCTTGTTTCTTACAGCTTCTCGTCCATTTCTTACACTGAATCATGTGGACAACAATACCAACCCCTGTGGGGTGAGACCAGAAGCCAAAAACCCATTGGGCAGGACAGAAGGGAACCCTTCTCCACCCCCTGACAGCAGGAAGTAGCCAGACTGAGTCGACACCCCAAATCTCCTCACCCTCCTATCCAGCCCAACACCTTATACCCCCAGATCGCCAGGTCCCTCATCATATATATATTTATTAAAGAGTTAGGAATGTTAGAGGTTCCCTATTGCAAAGTTCAGAGCATATGATCAACAGACTGTGACATAAAGAAAGGAGCCCATGTGCAAGAATGCAACCAACCATCTCCTCACAAGGACAAAGGAACCACATGGCGATGGAGCAGAATGAGGTAAGGACCTCCACTCCCTCCTAAGCAAGGCTTCCTCAGACCCTCTTGCATTCCAAAAATGCCCTACCTCCTAGCCCACCACCCCCTAGCCATACAAGGAAGGAATTTGCTTTTACAGCCCCTTATTGGCACCCAGGCTGTACTCAGACCCTATCCCCCTTCCCACAAACTAATGAACCAATATTTCCCTGCCTATTGATGTACTGTATAAATTCACATCTGCCCCTTCCAGGAACGGGCTGAAGTCTCTCTTCAGACCTCTGCCATGCTGGCGGGCGAGCTGAAGTCTATTCTTCAGACCTTCTCCATTGGGAGAGCTTCTTAATAAACTTCCTGCCTGCAATCATCAGTTTCCACGTCCCAGTGAGCACCCCTTTTCTCCAACATAGGCAAGTTCAAATTCTGTAGGGCAGGCTGCAAGCTGGGAACTCTATGAAGGTTTTCAAAGAATTCCCCAGCAAAGGTTGACTGGCTGAAGTAGACATGGAAATTCTCCCTTCTGACTGCTGAAATCCTCACTTCTCTTTTTAAAAGTCTTCAACTGATTGGATGAGAATTCTTTCATTGTTGAAGTCAATCTTCTCAGTTGATTGTAGATGTAATCAGCCATAGATGCAATTAACTTACTCATGATTTAAGTCCATGAAATATCCTCACAGTAACCATCAGGCCAGTGCTTGCTTGACCAAACAACTGGAACCATAAACTGGCCAAGCTGACACATGAATGTAACTATTTTAATGGCACTATTCTATTCAGAGTTACTGTTTGGCTTTGGATTTTTTAATAGTCCTTAAAAATTATATGTTAAACATATTTATAAACAAATTATATAGATAGGTACACACATTTGTATTTATCTTTATTTATATACTTTCTGACCAAAGGACTCTTTACTGATATAACGACTTTCCTCAAAGGATTTTATTTCCAAATATTCTAATTACAAAGACCCTGCCCTTTCCACTGAGCACACTACCTACCACAAGTATTATATAATATGGGTTGAAAATAACAATACAACTGCAATTTACTTGTTTGGTCACAAAAACTTATTTTTTATTTATATTTTGTATACTTGAGAGTATGGTTTTATTGCTGACAAAACATAAATAAGTTTTCCAAAGTTCTTTTGAAATTTTTATTCATTTGAGGTGTAAAACCCATCTGTCTGTGATGTCACCTTGCCTTGTTCTAACTGGAATGTCATTATAGGATATTTCTTTTTTGTCCCCACTATTTGCTCTACAAAATTGCACCATTTTAAAAACAAATTAATAAATTATTTTTATCATTTGCACATGGGGTTTACCTAAGATATTCAACAATATTTGAATTGGCTCTGTGATTCACATGTTAAAACATCCTGTTCCTGAAACTAATTACAGTGAGGACAAATTTCACAAGCAATCAAATAATCTAAAACTTCTCTCACAATTTGAATAGTTGCAGGGAATATACAATTTAGAACCATTTCAACAAGTATCTAACCCAAAGTTTTATGCTCCAAAATGCACTGAAAAAAATTGTTGAAAATACTCTATGTCGCATTAGTATAATATCTTAAGGGAAATGTAAAAGAAATCTGAGTTGATGAAAAATAAATACAAAATTTCCTATTGTTAAATAAAAGCATGCTCATATGTTTGTTTGTTTGTTTGAGCATTGCCACTAAGCATGGATTATAGTTTACATTGTAGTTTACACTCTCTCCTGCACAATGTTGTTAAGTTATGACAAGATACATAATGGCTTGCATCTGTCATTGCAATGTCATTCAGGACAATTCCCAAGTCCCAAAAATGTCCCCATATTACACCTGTTTTTCCCTCTCCCATCCCTCAGAATTTCTGGTGGCCACTGTCTCCACATCAATGATAAAAGTTCTTCCATTGCTAGAATCACAATAAGTCTATACTAGAATACCAATAAGTCTACTCTAGTCCATTGTTCATTCCCCAATTCTGAGGATTATAGGATGGTGATGCCCACTCCACCTCTAATTGAGAAGGGGCTTAGATCCCATAGGTCAGAAGAATGGGACTTTCTTGCTTGCAGTTGCAGACTTTCTCTGTTCCTTGGGATGGTCATCCATCATCATCTCCTTCTTAGTTGTCCTGGGTGAGCCCAATGAACTGGAGAGTAGGTGTTGCAACTCTATTGAGACTCAGGGCCCAGCTGGCACATGGACAGTCCAAAGATTTAAGTCTCTTGGACATATACCTATCAACTCTAGCACTAACGATAGATTCAAATAGAAGGGACAGAAGAGTCATGTGTAGGGAAACCACAACTGAGTCTAATTCTGTCACACTGAGGAGCATAAATTCCCAAATAGGGCCCACTGACAGGGCACCAAACTCCTGAGCTGTCTGCTCTGCCTACAGTGTCTGAATGTCTCCACTATTTAAGGCAATATTTACTTTGGCAGTCAATAAGATCCTGCTGAGACATGGATAACCTTAACCTCTGGAATGACCTCCCAACTCACTTTGAAGTTTCTTAACCATATAAACTCATTTGTCTTTACCCTTTCTCCCTTTTGGTCAACGTCTTTTTCCAGTTGCATTGCTAGTTGGTGCTTGGTAGTAATCCCTGGGTGCCAGGGAGGCTCATCCCTGGGAGTTACGTCCCATGCTGGGGAGAAGGTAATGTATTTATATGCTAAGTTTGGCTTAGAGAGAGGCCACATTTGAGCAGCAAGGAGGTTCTCAGGAGGTTACTTTTAGGCACCCTATAATACTAGGTTATGTATCAGTTTCAAAGGTAAAAGTTCATAAGTACATTCATCAACATCGAGGGCCCATCAGTGGTCCATCCTCCTTCACTAAACACTGTCCCTGTACTCAGGATTCTTGCTGTCCCATTAGAGAATGTGGCAGAGCACCCCAGGATGGAAATTTAATTTTTTTCGGTTATTTTGTGCATCTCCACCCACTGTAACAATGTCCCATGAACACTCGAACACATTTATATGCCTTATAGGTATGCCCCAGGTGAACCTCCTTCCATGCATCCCCATCACTGACACCCTGCACCAAGGATCCTCCTGTGCCACAGTTTTAACGCTTCTGTAAACCAAAACATCTTCAAATATGAAGCTAAGAAAATAACCAACTACTATTAATAATAAAATGAAATATAATGATCGTTTAAAAAATAACAAATGAAATACAAAAAATTTAAACTTTTTTGGAATAATAAAAAATAATTAAAAATAAAAAATTAAATTTTTTTTGACATTATGTCTTTCATCACTGTAAGATCTGTTATCTTGTATGTACAGTGACAGTTTCTTCTGTTTATTCCCCCAACATCTAATTTTTTTTATTTTGTCTTCAAAGAAGCTTTAGGTTACAGAAAAGTCATGTACAGAATATAGGGGATTCCCATATACGCAAATTCCTCCCCCTTATCCCTTTTCCCATATTAATAACATTTTACATGTGGATGATACATTTGTTTCAATAGATATATAAATATTGAAACATTGCTACTAACCATGGTCAATCATTTACATTATGGTTTACATTTTGGACCATACACTTTTATAAATTTTCATGAAATTTAACATGGCCTGTACCCATCATTGCAAGAACACGTAGAACACTTCCATCACCCCCAAAATGCCCCCTGTTCCCTCTATTCTATTCCTCCCTCCCCCTTCCCTCAGGACCCATGGTAAGAACCAAGCTTCACTCCTTGAAGAACAAGATACATAGTTATTAGCAACCACACTGAGGGCTTGACATACTAGCCTGTCCTCCCCTATTAGGCACTGCCTATACTCTCAAGAGACTCCCAACCCTCTATCTGAGAATATAGTAGGACTCCCCAGGATGGGAGTCCAACATCTTCCTGCTCATTATGTGGGTCTACACCCATTGATACAACATACTATGACAAGATGAAAACTCACACACTCCCTAGAAGCTTGCCTCAGGTGCACACTGTCCTGAATGCCCCCCACATCCAACACCCTAAATCAGTAAACTTATCCGGCCATATTGCCAAAAGAATATTCCCAACATTGTAGTTTCAACCACATAACCAAAATCTGCAGTGTTCACCTGGTGCCTCCCCCAGCTTTCCCCCTCAGTTCCTTGGAGAGTCCAACCCACCAACCCCATCCTACCCCCCTCACAAACCAGCACCACCAAACCCAATAGTATCACTGCATTGCTGTCATGCCTATCCACTGCACAACTACACATTTCCACCTTTTCACAGATTTTGCCCATATGGGCATTGACTCACAATCTTCTTCTCCCTTTCTGTCTCCTATAAACCTAGCTTTCAGACTCTAGTTCTGTGAGTCCACTCAATTTGCTTAATTCATATCAGTGAGGTCATGTAATAATTGTCCTTCAGTGCCTGACTTGCTTCACTCAACATAAGGTCTTCAAGATTCAACCATATTATCCCATGTGTTAATGCTGCATTCCTTCTTATAGCTGAGTAATATTCCATTTTACATATATACCACAACTTGTTTATCCATTTATCTGTTGATTGACATTTGGATTGTTTCCAACTTTTGGCAATAGTGCATAATGCCACTATGAACATTGGTGGGCATATATCTGTTCGTGTCCCTACTTTCAAATCTTCTGGGTATATACCCAGCAGTGGGATTGCTGGATCACATGGCAGTTCTGTAGTTAGCTTCCTGAGGAACCAACAAACTGTACTCCACAATGCCTGCACCATTCTAAATTCCCACCAGCAGTGGATATGTGTTCCCATTCCTCCACATTCTCTCCAACATTTGTAGTCCTCTGTTTTTTTATTAGCCGCCAGTCTAATGGGTGGAAGATGATATCTCATTGTAGTTTTGATTTGCATTTCCCTAATAGCTAGTGATGTTGAGCATCTTTTCATGTGCTTTTTTTTTTTAAGATTTATTTATTTATTTATCCCCCCCCTTGCTGCTTGTGTTCGCTGTGTCCATTCGCTGTGTGTTCTCTCCGTGTCTGCTTATCTCCCCCTTGCTGTGAGGTCCCGCTGCATCAGCCTACTGCGCCGCGCGGGCTGGCCTGCCCTCACAAGGAGGCCCCGGGAAGCGAACCCGGGGCCTCACACATGGTAAACGGGGGCTCTATTGATTGAGCCACACCCGCTTCCTGTTGTGAGGTCTTGCTGCATCAGCCCACCGGGCCACGTGGGCTGGCCTGCCCTCACAAGGATGCCCCGGGAATATGCTGGATATTAGATCCCTGTCAGATATATGGTTACCAAATATTTTCTCCCATTGAGTAGGGTGCCTTTTCACTTTCTTGACAAACTCCTTTGAGGTGCAAAAGTTTTTAACTTTGAGGAGGTCCATTTATCTATTTTTTCTTTTGTTACTTGTGCTTTGGCTGTAAAGTTCATGAAACCATTTCTTAATACAAGATCCTGTAGATGCTTCCCTACATTAATTTCCAAGATCTTTATGGTCTTGGCTCTTATATTTAGATCTTTGATCCATTTTGAGTTAATTTTTGTTTAAGATGTGAGATGGTGTTCCTCTCTCATTCTTTTGGATATGGATGCCCAGTTCTCCAAGCACCATTTGTTGAAGAGGCCATTCTCTCCCAACTGAGTGAGCTTGGTGGCCTTGTCAAATATCAGATGAGTGTATATGTGAGGATCTATATCAGAACTCTCAATTCAGTTCCATTGGTCGGTATGTCTATCTTTGTGCCAATACCATGCAGTTTTGACCACTGTAGATTTGTAGTATGTTTTAAAGTCAGGTAGTGTGATTCCTGTGATTTCATTTTTCTTTTTCAATATGTCTTTGGCTATTCAGGCCTCTTGCCCTTCCAAATAAAATTCATAGTTAGCTTTTTCAATTCAGTAAAAAATGTTGTGATAATTTTTATTGGGATTGCATTAAATCTGTAAATCAGTCTGGGTAGGATAGACATCTTAATGATGTTTAGTCTTCCAATCCATGAAGAGGGAATATTCTTCCATTAATTAGGTCTTCTCTGATTTCCTTTAACAGTGTTGTGTAGTTTTCTGTGTATAAGTCATTTACATCTTTATTTAAATTTATCCCTAGGTATTTGATTGTTTTAGTTCCTATTGTAAATGGAATTTCCTCCTAAGAAGCTCATTACTATTGTACAGAAATGCTACTGATTTTTGTACATGAATCTTATAACCTGCCACTTTACTGAGCTCATTTATAAGGTCCAGAAGCTTTGTTGTAGATATTTTGAGGGCTTTTGAGGTATAAGATCATGTCATCTGAAAATAGTGAAATTTTCACTTCTTCCTTTCCAATTTGGTTGCCATTTATATTTTTATTGCCCAAGTGCTCAAACAAGTACTTTTAATACAATGTTAAATAAGAGCAGTGACAGTGGGCCTCCTTGTCTTGTTCCCAATCTTAGAGGGAAAGCTTTTAGGATTTCACCATTGAAGATGATGTTAGCTGTGGGTTTTTCAAATATAACCTTTATCAGGTTGAGGAAGTTTCCTTCTATTCCTATTTTTTGAAGTGTTTTTATTAGGAAAGGGTGCTATGTTTTGTTGAATGCTTTTTCCGAATCTATAGAGATTACCATGTGATTTTTTTCTTTCTGTTTATGTGGTGTATTACATTAATTGATTTTCTTATGTTGAAACATCCTTGCATACCAGGGATGAAGCCCACTTGGTCACAGTGTATAATTCATTTGATGGGTTGTTAAATATAATTAGCAAGTATTTTGTTGAGGATTTTAGCATCTAGGTTCATTAGAGAGATTTGTCTATAGTTTTCCTTTCTTGTGGCATTTTTGTTTGGCTTTGGTATTAGGGTGATGTTGGCATCATTGAATGAGTTAGGCCATGTTCCCTCCAATTCTATTTTTTGAAAGAGTTTAAGCAGGATTGGTGTTAGTTCTTTCCAGAATGTTTAGTAGAATTCACCTGTGAAGTTATCTGGTCACAGGCTTTTCTTAGTTGGAAGATTTTTGATGACTGATTCAATCTTGTTAGTTGTGATTGGTCTGTTGAGTTCATCAATTTCTTCTTTCATCAATGTAGGCTGCCTGTGGTTTCTAAGAATTTGTCCATTACCTCTAAATGATCCATCTTGTTGGCATACAATTTTTCAAACTGTCCTCTTATGATACTCTTTATTTCAGTGGGGTCAGTGGTGATATCCCCTGCCTTGTTTCTTATTTTATATATTTGCATCTTCTCTTTTTTTCTTTTTTAGTCTAGCTAAGGCTTTGTCAATTTTATTAATCTTCTCAAAGAACCAGCTTTTGCTTTTGTTTATTTTTTCTAGTGCTTTCTTATTTTCAATTCCATTTAGCTATGCTCTAATCTTTGTTATTTTCTTCTTCCTACTCCCTTTCAGGTTAGTTTGTTGTTCTTTTTGTAGTCCCTCCAGGTGAGCAGTTAGGTCTTTGATTTTAGCTCTTTCTTCTTTTTTAAAATAGGCATTTATGGCTATGAATTTCCCTCTCAGTACAGCATTTGCTGCATCCTTTAGGTTTTGATATGTTGTATTGTCATTTTCATTCATTTCAAGGTGTAATTACTGATTTCTTTTGTGATTTCCTCCTTGACCCACTGAGTGTCTAAGAGTGTGTTGTTTAACTTCCATATCTTTGTGCCTAATCTGCTTCTCTGCCCCTTACTGATTTCCAACTTCATTCCATTGTGGTCAGAGAAATTACTTTATGTAATTTCAATCTTTCTGAATTCATTGAATGTTGTTCTGTGGTCTGGCAAGTGGGTCTGTCTTGGAGAATGATCCATGTGCACTCGAGAAGAATGAATGCCCTGCTGTATTTGGGTGTAATATTCTGTATATGTCTATTAGGTCCAGATCCTCTAAGGTATTATTCAAGGTCTTTGATTTTTTTAATTTATTCTGTGTTGCGATGTTGTGTCTGATGGTGATAATGGTGTATTAAAGTCCCCCACAATAATTGTAGAGGCATCTATTTCTCCACTTAGTTTTTCCAATGTTTGCCTCATGTATTTTGAGGCTCACTGGTTAAGTGCATAAATGTTTATGATTGTTCTTTCTTCTTGGTAGATTTCCCCTTTTATTAATATATAGTGTCCTCCTTTGTCTCTTACAATAGTTTTGGATTCAAAGTCTATTTTGTGCAATATTAGCATAGCTACTCCTGCCCTTTTTGGGGTATTGTTTGCATGTAAAATTGTTTTCCAACCATTCAGTTTAAGCCTCCTTGCCTCCCTGGGTTGGAGGTGAGTTTCTTGTAGACAGAAAATAGATGGGTCATATTTTCTTATTCATTCTGCCAATCTGTGTCTCTTGATTGGAGAATTTAAGCCATTAACTATTAGTGTTATTACTGTCAAGGAATTACTTACATTAGCCATATTTTCTTTAGATTTGTGTATGCCATATGTTGTTTTTATTTTTCTTTTTATCTTTTCAGTTATTCTTACACTCTCCTCCAACTCTCTCTCTCTCCTGTTTTTTCCTTTCAACCTGCAGAACTCCCTTTAATATTTCTTCAATGGCAAGTTTCTTATTGGCATACTCTTAATTTCTGTTTATCTGTGAATATTTTGAACTCTCCTTCATTTTTGAATGCCAGCTTTGCTGGCTAGAGAATTTCTTGGCTGGAAGTTTTTTTTCTTTTAGCACCTTAATTATGTCATACCACTGCCTTCTTGCTTCCATGGTTTCAGATGAGAAATCAGCACTTAATCTTATCAAACTTCCCTTGTGTGTGATGAATCTTTTTTCTCTTACTGCTTTCAGCATTCTCTCTGTCTTGAGCATTGGACAATTTGACAAATATGTGTCTTGGGGTAGGCCTGTTGTCATTCAGATCCTTATGTCCCTGCTGGATTTTTCCTATCTTTTTATCTATTTGTTCTATGTTTGATTTCAGATGTACTGTCTTCCACATCCCTAATTCTTTCCTCTGCCTGTTTAAATCTGCTGTTATGTGCTTCTAGTGTAATTCTGATTTCTTGGATTGTGCCTTCCATCACCATCATATCCGTTATCTTTTTATGTATGTATACAATTTCTTCGCTATGTTATCCCATTGTCTTCTTGATATCCTTAAACTCTTCCTTAACTTCATTTAGTTGATTCATGATATTTGTTTGGACATCTCTAATTAGTTGTTCCATGTTTTGCAATCACCTCCTGTTTTTTAGTTTGTTCATTGGACTGGGTCATGTCTTCCTGTTTCTAGTATGGCTTGTAATTTTTTGTGGGTGTCTAGGCATTTGTTAATCTTGATGGGTTAATTCAGTTGGTTAGCTTCTCTTTCTACTCTAGGATTTTTTTGTTTGTTTGTTTTTGTGTTATAAGGTTTCACTTTGACACTTCGTTCCTCTTATTCTCTTTCCTTGCTGTTGTCTATGTTCTCTTGGGAAATAAAAAATTAGAACCAGAGAAAAGGAAAGAGCTAAGAAAAGAAAAAGAATAACAGTAATAATAATAATAAAAGGTAGATGAGGAGCCATAAAAGACCTAGGAAAATAATTAACATGAGTAAAAAATCACAAGACGTGCAGAGGAATAAGATTAAACAAGTGGAATAGAAAAAATGAAATGAGAAACAAAACAGAAAAATATATAGAATGAATTAAAAGGCCAAAATGATCAGAAAATAGGAAAAGAAAAAAGAAAAGAAAAGTAAAAAAAAAAATAAGGAAAGACAACAGAGAAAAAAAGAGTGAGAGAGAGAAATAAAAATTAAAAAATTGAAAAGACCAAACAAAAAGGTGGAATGAAAGCAAAACAACAAAAAGCAGAAGATAGAAAAATGAAGGAAAGGGAAGAAATAATGTGAGTAGAAAAAAATCAGTAAAAGAAAAAAAGCGGGAGGAAACAAAGGGGAAACACAACAAACAAGAAACAAAACAGCAGCAACAGCAACAACAACAACAACAAAAAACAACCAAGGAAACACAGCCTTCCCTTTAGGCCCCTAAGGAGCTTCTCAGGATGCTGGTGTTCAACAATCAATCACCCTGCAGCTTGCCCTCTGCAGATGATGTACCGGGTTTTGGCGATTAAAATTTTAAAAATTAAAATAAGATAAAAAAGGAACACTTAAAAAAAAAAAAAAAAAAAACAGATCCAAGAAAGCCTAAAACAAAAAGAATGTCTATATGTTCATTGTCATAAAGTATCAGCTGGATGCCTCATAACCAGGTGGATCACTCTCTTGGTTGACCCAGCAATGGATACCAGGGTCCTCGTATATGCAAGGCAGGAATTCCTCCACTGAGCTAAATTATCTTTTTAGGTTAATTGGTCTTCAGAGAACTATCTGCCTCTTCTCCCTCAGGCATTTTTAGACTTCTACAGTTTGCTAGACTCCTGCTGATTAGGCGCCTATCTCTGCCCCCTCTCTAATCTAATTGCTTTCTCTCCTGGGGTAGACTACTGGACGTGACAGCCTGCGTGAGTGGATCCCCTCTCCCTGTCAGGTCGGGGTCCTTCTGAGATCAAAGTGGGCTCAGCTGGCCAAACTCACTACAAAGAAACCACCCTCCACCCTCTGCCAGACCCCTCTTCCTCCCAGGGACACCTTGAGCCAGGGGCACCAAGGCTACTTGCTGTGAGGGTGGGGTATATGTGCCATTTCCAGCCACAGGGGTGAGGAACTCATGGTTTTCTTTTGGCTTCTTTGTTTTCCAGGATCCTCCTAGATGACTAGGAGCATCTTCCCTTTCTTTATATATCCAAAGCACCTCCTCCTTTAGATAAGTACCTGCCTTTTCTCTGCTTTTTTTGTGAGAGAGTCAGTCTCTGTGTACCTACTCCATTGCCATTTTCTTGGAAGTCCCCTAACTCATATATTTTTAAAATAGAAAATATTTTTTAAATTACCAATGTATTTGAATGCCATATTTCAGATTTTTAGAAAGAAAATTATTTCTAAGATGCCAGAAATTGTACCTTTTTAAAAATTATTTAAATGGGGTATTTAGCTTTACAAAATTGTTTTAGACTTTTTCAATTATCTATTGCAGTGTAACAAACCACTTCAGACTTAATGACATAAAACAACACTTTCATTATGCCCATGGATTCTGTGGGCCAGGAATAAGAAGAGCTCAAAAAGAAAAAGCAAGAAAAGCTTGTCTCATGGAGCACTAGCTGGAATTCTCAAAGCCTGAGCTAACTTTCTGGATGGTGATTGGAGTAAAATGGTGATGTCTTCATTCACATGTCAGGCAGTTAATGCTGGCTGTAGCTGGAATCTCAGCTGGGCTTTCAAATGCAACATCTACATATGACCCTTTCTTGTGTTTTCTCTGCATGGTTTGTTTGGGCTTCCTTAAAGTATGGCAAGTGTTCACTAAAAGCTTTCCCAGAAAGCAAAGGCTAGGTGCATGGCATTTTTCTGCTCTACCCTCAGAGATCATGTAGTGTTACTTCTTCCCTATTCTATGTGTTGAGGCAGTCATAAAAGTCCAATGCATTCAAGGTGGTAGGAGATAGGAGGAGTGTCACAGTCACATTGTAAGAATAGCACATTGGATGGGATATAGATGGGTAGGGCCATCTTTTGTAAATACAATCTTCTGTAGTCTCCCCTATGACTGCAACAATTCACATCTCTTTCCATGCAAACACACTTATTTTCTCCCCAAAGTCCCCAGAACTCATCCAATTATGGCATTGGTTTGAAGTACTGGACCCTGTCATCTAAGATTATCCTATATGTGGAAGATACTCAATTGAATTTCTCAAGCACAGCCCCTAGATTATTATTCCCTTGATCTGAACAATGAGAATTAAACAGACAAGCATTCTACCCCCACACATACACACCCAAAATACAATGATATTATTTGCATACAATAACCACTATAGACACTGTCATCAAAAAGGAATAAAACATGGGAAGTAAATAGCAGTCATTGATCTATAGAGATTTTGAGGTCCAACCAGGAACATGGTTCCAATTCCTTGCTTTGAGATCATTATTACTCTTAGAATTTTCTTCCGTGATTGTTAGCTCTGTTCTCTGGGATCTTGGTTCCAACTTCTTAGCCATTCTTTTTGTATTTGCAGCTGAGTAATGCCTCAACCTGCTTTTTACTTATATAAATTCGGGGATTTTAAAGTCTCTTACATTTGTACCCGCTCTGTACTGATCAGTCTGAGCTGATAAAATTATTTTATAAATATTATGGATTCCTTATATATCAAGCTATAATCCATTATAAAACAAGAAAAACCATAAATTTCTTCTAGTTAAGTTAATGTCTGTCTTTGACTCCCTAGGGGCAATGAACCAAGAGTCTATTTTTTAACAAAGAAGATCTGTAAGGCATACATAAAAGGTCTTCTAACTGTCTGAAAATTTTTATGGAACACCACCTTAGATTTTTCAGAACTCTCAGTAGAGTCCCACCTTGAATTTGATTTATGGATTGGACCCTTTCTCAGTTTAGGAATTGTTTGCCATATAGTTAAGATGATAATGAAAAACAATTTTATTTTCATTCCCAATAAGTTTTGGCTCCTTTATTTTTAAAAGTTAGCTCTTTAGCTCATCTTTCTCCTCTTTCATTTTCTTGTAAACAGATATAAGCCAGACACATTTCTAATACTCTGTTTGGGGATCTTAGCTTAAGTCATCAAGTTAATTTCTATTTTCTCTATTATTGCCTACTACGGTTTTGCTAAACTTTTTGCCTCTACATAACCACTGTATCCTTTTCTACAAATTTTACTAACAGTCCCATCATCAAGGCTTTGCCTACTTCTTCCCAGGCCTAAAGCCAATGGCAGATGTTTTAGGTTTTTGTTATGCTAGCACCCGACTCTTGATACAAAAACCTGTATCTACTGACACATAACAAACCATTCCAAAATTTAGTGTTGTAAAATGCCATCTTATCATATTCACATTTTCTGTGGTCAAGAATTTGGGGAGGGCACAACAGGAATGGGTTGGCTGTGCTTCATTATATCTGGGCCCTTCACTGGTAAGACCCAAAAGCTGAAAGTGATCTGAAGTGCGTGGGTTAGAATCACTTGGAGGCACCTTCACTCAAATGTCTAGAAGGTGATGTTTCTGTTGGCTGTAACCACAGCTGAACTCTCTCCTGAACTCCTATACTTGCATACACTTGGCTTCTAAGTTGATCATTCCATATCTGCTAGTTTTATCTTTTCCTCTGCATGGCAGCTGGATCCCAAAAGTGAGCAGCACCTTGGGATGAAAGAAATTGCAACAACCATTATTGGAAAATAAATCTGCCATGCATGTAAGCAAAAATGTTGAAAGCATATATGATAGAGAGTATAATTATATTATATTTATGACACATGTTTGAATAAAGAAATAAGCACAAAGGACCCTATATTAGAACTGTCAGCCTTACTATGAATTTTTACAATGAACTCTTCTGAAGTAATATTATGTAATTGATTGCATTGGGGGACTCCAAATTTCTTACCTAGAGGCAGTTGACTATTCTTTGGCAGTCAATCATGTTATTTTTAAATCTATGCATCATTAGAAACATACAATTAAATAATGGAAGGAAGAAGAGGTGCACTAGCAGTAGTAGACAAAATGGTATAGTAAATCCAGTTCTGCTGTAGACCCAAAAAAATCCAGTTTAAATCTTGGATCTGCCCTTAGGAAAAAATATAACTCCCAGGAAGCCATTTTACCTTTCTAGATCTTTATTTTCTCATGAGAGTAATGAAGGGATTAGATTTGATGATTTTCAAGGTATCCTTAAGATGAGTCATGCTAATCTCTACTACCAGAACACAACAACTGGAATATTCAATTATGAATTACAAGTGAGACATGTCATATATCATATAATGCTTCTCTGGGTTTGTAAAATGTTTATGTGTACCTTCCAAATGTTATAGTGATTGGTTATCTCTCCCATATGTATCATGGAAGATATGAATTTCCTTTCTCAAATAAAAATATGAAACTAGAAGAAATGAAAAATGAAAACAAAGCTGTGCCTCTCAGAAAGGAAGATGTTATCAAGTCAGACTGATGCTGAATTCACATATTTCTTTGACTCACAAAGTGGATTGTATATTTTTTTGTGTGATTGGTTGCTTTCAGGTTTTGCCTCTCAAAAGCACAGGCACCATTTTCAATGAGATCTGAGGTAGGTTATATAATGTCTTAGAAGACTCAAAGTCAGAAAATAGGCTGTATCATTTGTGTGTGCCACAATGTTAGAAAGACTTTTTTCTTTAATACCTTTAATACTGTCCTGTTCATTCTGTTAAGAAAAACATTTTTATTTTGCTCCTGTCACATATTACTTATACATGCAGTCTCTTATAATCTTTCTTAATAGTGGGTATAAGTTGCAAACATTGCAGATATTATAATGAAGAGTTTTCATCTGTTGTTTACCTGAGTGTCATCACATAGCATCTGAAAAATGTCTATTGTTTTCCCATGTGTGGGTTTATGTTAATTATTGAAAAAAAATGAGAAATTTATAATCCTGGAATTATTTATAAAGAGAACATACACTTATTCAACAAAGATAATTCTAGTTCTTTCTTAAGACAAAATCTAAACTAGATACAAGATAATTAACCTATTATAATTACAACTGATTAAACAATATTTAGGATCCTCCTTATATTAGTCAGGGTTCTCTAGGGAAACAGAATCAACAGGAGATATCTGTAAATAGTACGAGATTTTATAAGAGTCTCTCCTGTGACCGTGAGGATGCACTAGTCCAGGTTCTACAGGCAGGCTGCAAACCAGGGGCTCTGATGAAAGTCCAATGAAGGTCCTTGATGAGTTTCCCAAAGATGATGGCTGTCGGAAGATGAGCTGGGAAATTCTCTCTGAATGCTGAAATCACTTCCCCTTTTAAGGCATTCAACTGATTGGATAAAACGTTACTCATTGCTGACAGCAGTCTCCCTGGTTGATGTAGATGCAATCAGCCATCTATGCAGTAAACTCACTGATGACTAAAGCCCATAAATGTCCTGGTATTACAATCAGCCCAGTGCTTGCTTGACCAAACAACTGGGCACAATTACCTTGCTGAGTTCACACATTAGCCTAACCATCACATTCCTTTTCCAAGATGAAGTAAGAGGGACTGGATTTATCCTGCAATCTGAAACAACAACTGTACAAAACATGAAACAACTGTTTTCAAGGCTTTGAAACTCATGCAACAAAGGACAATGATTCCTGATGGACAGGAAACAAATGAAGTGAACTGTACAAATGAACTAAACAAATGCTACAGCTTACTATCTGGAGAAAGTAGTAAGGGTTGGGGAACCCAGATGGAGCCTTGGCAGTCTCCCCAATTAAGGAAACAGACCTGGGGTCCAAGAATGCCGAACTGGCTAGAATTTTCAAGGCAGAGTACTGGAGAAAAGAGAGATGCATAGAGAGAGAACTCCAGAGAGCTGCAAAGGAGTCTAGCTGACTACTACTGATCAGTGAATGCATGTGAAGTAACTACCGGAGCCCCAGGAAAGAACCACCCAAAAGTGTTAGAGGTAAAAAAATCTTCACAGATCACACAGGACTACAAATAGTTTCTGTTCCCAACAACCAGAGTGGAAAATCTCATAGTTCAAAGGGCATTGGGTAGAGTACCGAGAAAAATATGCGTCAGTGGTAGGACAATTAGCCCCAAGTCAGAGGTGTTCTGGCCCTAACCAGCAAAGCCTAAAAGCAATGCCAAAAGGAAAAAAAGAAAAAAAGAGTTTCCAAGTGTGGCCAAGTTGGGCAGTTTGATGTAATTATGAATTCCAAAAATATAATTGGATCATGCTTTTAAACTGATCTGTTAATCTGGGCATGAATAAGTTATGATTAGGGCGTTGACTGGGCCACGTCAGTAGGGCGTTGAGCCCCATCCCTTGGTGGGTGGGGAATCGAATATAAAAGGCAAGGCAAAGAACAGAGTAGAAGCAGTTTTTTGAGAAGCAGTTTTGATGTTGGAAAGAATGCCCCAGGAGAAGAGAAGTAAGCTGTTCGCCTGACCGTCTACAGCTGACCTTGTGGAGGAAACAGGAGCTAAGCCTGGAGAGAAACGCAGCCCTGGGAAGAGAGGAACCCAAGAAGCCTGAACCCTGGCAAACGCTGGCAGCTGTCTTGCTCTAACACGTGGCAATGGACTGTGGTGAGAGAAGAAACTTAACGCTTTATGGCCTGGTATCTGTGGACTTCTACCCCAAATAAATACCCTTTATAAAGACCAACCCATTTTTGGTATTTCACATTAGCACCCCTTTGGCTGACTAATACACCAAGTAACCTTAACCACAATCCAGAAAAAATTTCAAGAATATTTATAGGACTACAAAAATACTCGGCACCCAACAAGATAAAAAATATACAATGGTTGGAGTCCAATAAAAAAAATTACTAGGCATGCAAAGAAGAAGAAAATAGTAGAAAAATCAGTCAATTAAAGCCAACCCATAAATAATGCAGATGATAAAATTAGAAGACAAGGATATTAAAGCTTTTACTTTAACTGTTTCCAAATGCAAGGAATAAGAGGAGAGATTGAACTTGTTAAGAAGAGACATGGAAAATATGAAAAAGACCCAAACAGAATTTATAGAAATGGAAACAACGAAGAGATAAATTAACAATGAATATGAATAATAGTTTAGATATTGCAGAAAAAAAGATTAGTGAACTTGAATACATAGCAATAGATTATACAAAAAAGAAACATAAGGAAGAAAAAGTTTGAAGAAAGAACACAGCATCAATGAACTACGGTATCATTTCTTTTATTTTTTTTTTTTAATTTTTTAATTTTTTCAATTTTTACCAGGAGGTCCCAGGGATCAAATCCAGGTCCCTCCATATGGGAGGTGGATGCCCAACTATTTGAGCCACATCGGCTCATTTCTTTTTGAATAATGTAAGTGTAACTAAAATCCCCAAAAGTGAGAAGAGAGAGAGGGACAGAAAAATTATTTGAAGAAATAATTACCAAAAATTTTTCATACTTATTGATAGGGATGTAATGCTAACGTTCTACTGATAAAATTTATTTGTGCCCCCACCACCCCCAGCTTCAGTTACTGACAGTCCTTATTTTGGGGAAAGCAAGGCCCAGGTTTAAAGAATGTTAAAACATCCTAGCTGTTGCATAGAGTCAGAAAGTCTTAGATAACTTGTCTCACAGATAACTTGTCTTAGGCATCTGTGGGCGATTTCACCATGTACAGATAAGTTAGCTTTTACTTTAGTCAGGTTCAGATAAGTTGGTCTTTGCTTTAGCCATGTATGGCCAACTTGCCTACATAACCTTGCCAATTTATTTAACAATTCCCCCCTTTTGATCATTCTCTCCCCAGGGAGTGTGATCACCATGCATGACAGTTTTCAGATCCTCTTAGTCTCTTGGTGAATCTTGATATTTGTGTGGTTTTCACATCCCACACTCATTGGAGATCACTCTTTTATCTGCGTGTAACTAGGCAAGGAAAGGCATGAGAAAAATCTTTCCATGTAGTTAGTCTAAAGTATACTTATTAATTTTGAAGAATCAACTGTAATGGGACTTAGTCTTATGGAATCCTCAACACATGGTTGAAGGTGATTGAGAATTATTGTTTGTTGTAAAATGGTCTGTCTTGATGGTGTCAGAGCAGTTCAACAGTTCTCTGAAATATAATTAGTACAGCAAGAGATAATCACATCTATGCTAACAATGACAGCTAGAATCATTATTTTAAATGAAGTATGTGTCCCCATATTTCTTTAAGCTATGTTTTGATCAAAAACCACCAAGAATCATTTCCTATTGCCTCTATTACTTGTAATTGCTTTTGTAAATGTATTAATAATTGACCTCAGCTTTTTTGGTCAGGTATATAAATATAGTTTTCAGTTTTAATTATGGCATTTCAGTCAAAGCTTTGGTTATATAACCACTGTCTCTCATTATGTCTATTTCCTTCAACACTCCTTCTGTTCCCTTTCCCTTCTCTTCTCCTTCTGGGATTCCCATAATGCGTATGTTTAAGCGTTTTGTGTTGTCGGTGAATTCCCTAAGTCCCTGCTGGATTTTTTCTATCTCTTTGTCTGTTTTTTCTACTATCTGTTTGATTTCAGATGTATTGTCTTCCACATCACTAATTCTTTCCTCT
>JAQZBX010025292.1:0-29646 GCA_029593785.1 Cabassous unicinctus | reverse complement strand
AAAAAAAAAAAAAATATATATATATATATATATAAATAACATTTATGTAAGCAAATGCACATATATGCATATATATTTATATATCATTTTACAAATATTGGTATGTATTGTGAAAAATTTGATTTTTACCCACAATAAAAAAATAAAAGTTAAAAAAAATTTTTTTAAAAAGATATTTATAGAAGCACATCAAAAAATACATAAATAAAATTAGGTACTATTAAAAAAATGTTACTTCAATGATGGGATAAATAGATGGCAGTTATCTATGGGCCTTGGTTTCTTCATATGTAAAAGGAAAATGAAAATACTTAACAACAGGGTTCTTCTTAATAATACCAACAATTTTTATATAGTTCTTATTGTAGTATCTGGAACACAAGAGTTGCTTAAAAATGGTTGGTGCTAAATAAACATCAATTTCCTCTTCGATGTCCTTTTCTTTAATCCATTTTTGATGAAAACCTTTCTAAAATTCTGTCTATGCTTTTCTACCTTCTTAAATTAAAAGTAAAATAATTTTGGTGTAGATAACTAAGGGCATAATAATAACTAACATTTGCTGAGTACTACTATGTTCTCAGAGACATAGGCATTATTAGTATTATCCTTTTCTTAAAGATGGAGAAACCCATTCCTAGATAGGAAAGTAACATCCCCAAAGTTGTGTAGTCATTAAATGGGTTTGAATATAAGCACATGATCCCAGAATTCCTGTGCTTAGTCCAAATGTCATGCTGCTCTGAGTGTGAGTATCAAGTATCCTGCTGTGCTTGAATACAGGGAAACTCTGAGAAATTACTAATGCTTGTTTGTCCTAGCCTAAATATTCCAAATAGCGTCATACTGCTGTGCTTTTAAAAGTTCAGGTCGTTCTTGATGATCTTTTGGTCATGCACTTTATTGACAGGCTCCTTAAGTCAATTTTCCCTTCGTAGTCTGGGAGATAATATTTTTACTTCACTGTACTACTGTTCTGCGATATAGAACCCAGGATGGGATTTGTATATAATTCATTGCTCTATTACTCATATAACCAACAGAGTAGGGAGTTTATACATAATAGATTCTCAATATTTGCTGAATGCCTCAATTAATGAATAAAGAATACCAAATGTTTATATTTCATAAAATATTTTGCATTTTGATATATAGTGCCTCACTTCACATTCTCAACAGTCCTGTGAATTATTATTTATATTATTTTATACTTAATCTTTTTATAACTCAGATTAAAGTTACAAATTAAAATTTAATATTGGTCAATACATTTACATATGTAGGATTTAAAAGTGTTCATAGTCATGAACTGGGAATAATTCATTTCAAGCCAGCTTTGAAGGACTTTGTGGCAGGTCAGTAGATACTAAGTACATTTGCCATTAAGGAAAGTGGACTTTGGACATGATTGTACCACATATCAATCTGTAGTGGTTTGAAATCCAATTCTTCTAACCTCAAATCAGTTACCTTTTCTTAGTAACCTGCCTTAATGACTATGATTTGTGGAGAGTTTTGATAACTGGGATATCTGAGGTAGATAGGACATAAAATAGTAGGTGCATGTCTGTCTTTTCCCAAGAAAGCACATAGAGTATACCTCACTGGCTTCCGAATGTTAAACAGATCTGGAAGTCTTCAATTTTTCAGTCAACATTTGGTAGCTCAGGCATTCTGTAATCAGGGTAGGTGCAAAATAAGAAGAAATAGTCTTTAAAGAAAATTGAAGGCTGTACTGAGTTTTAATAAAATGCTCTTTTAAAATACATATTTTTTAGCTTCTCTGGGATCAAGTTCCTTATTTGTTAAAGAAGACATTTGGATTATTTGATCTCCAAGGTCCTGCCAAGAGAAGGAGTATTTTCAGTATTATGAAAAAAGTGTTTATATTTTTTCCAGCTTTTAGTAGCTTGTTTTCTTCTCTCGTTTCATCACTTTAATCCTAGACAATTTTTTCCTGTGATGCATTAATATATGATGGAGATGGTGTCCAAAACACTTATAAGGTCATGCATCTTCTTGTCTGTTGGCACTAATTTTATTAAATAGTGTTAGAAATTTGTGGGTTGGGGGAGTTAGAAAACCAAGTGTCTTTGGCTAGTCTATAGTCTATTTCATATTGGTGTGTCATTTCTAGATGTCCATGCTTCTGTCTTTCTGAAGTGGATAGACATTATGGTCTTTTATTTGTATCTTCAAAACATATCACCTCACAGCAAAGAGCATGTTGCTTATGTCTTGCTGACAGGAAGAATGGTCTGTATCAGCGATAATAGTCTAGTTCCTGTTCTCTGACCCCATTTATCTTCTGTGTGCCACCTCCCATACCATCTGTTGGCTCACCGGGCAAGTTTTAAAATGATCATTCTGTCAGCCTTCTCCTGTGGTGAGGACATCCAGACTGCCACACTTGCCAAATACAGAAAATGGCACTTGCAGTAGCCCAACAGTCACCTTTGTTCCATCTCAGCTGTGGCCAATGACACAGACTAAAGCATGTGAGAAACTGCTGCTTGTCCTGGGCAGATATACATTTTCTAAAGAAAGAAAACTATTTTGAAACTTCTGGATGTGACAACCTCTCTTGTTCACACTCAGTAAACACATTAGCTGGATTCTTTTGATTGTTGATTAGCAATGCTTTTGCCAGGAATACTAGCATTGATGCTGTTTTTAGCATTGAAAAATCCTGTGGAAGAAATGAGGAATTTAGCACATTGTAGGAGTTATGATTCCTAAGTATCTGACGCTATCCTTGGAACCATTATAACTAATTAACTTTTCAATCAGAAAGACTATTTTGCTGTTAGGTTTTAAGATGAGGTTTTCTAAAAAAAAGAGATCAAATAATATAAGCTCAATTGAATCTATTTTCTGAGACAGGTCACATCCCACACTACTGAACTTGGACAGAAGAGCTCAGAGGGCAAATGAGGCCAAGGTCAGGACTCTTCAGACATCGTGGATCCACTGCCATGTTATAAGAAATGATTCTGTCTCTCAGTCAGAGTCTATACCCCTGACCCTAACTTGCCCTTTCACCAAGGGCTGGTGTTCGTCCCCAACATAAGTGAGGCCAGAAAAGAGGTCATCAATGCCAGTGAAAACCACCAAGATCCTGAAAAGAAAGAGAGCTGGACCCAGTTCGGGTCTGTAGTGTTCCCTTTGTATTAAGTTGATCCACACAGAATTATCATTTCTGTAAGTTAAAAAATTAAAATAACAGCAACTTGATGTGTTTCAAATGTATATAATTTTCCTGGCTAAAATATAGGATGAGAGATTTAGAGAATTCTGTTAACTTAGCTAGTCTGATTCCTTTTCATGCAAATACAATTTCCTCAAACAAAATGATCAGGTCTATAATATTTTAAGTATTTTAAACATAGGGAAATCTAAAATAAAATTTTAATAGAAACAAGATGACAAAGTCTATTAAATAAACCATTTCTCATTTAGTCCAATAAATTAAAGGAACAATATTATGTGGTTAATCCTAGCTCCCGAAGCCAGGATGCAATGGTTCAAATTGCAGCTGTGACACATATTATCTTTATCTTGAGCAGGTTACCTAATCTATCTGTGACTTGGTCTCCTCATCTTTAAAATGGGAGTGATAACCATGCCCACCTCATATTTTTGTTGTGAGGATAAAATAAGTCAACCCACATAAAATGTTTAAGATGATGCTCAATAAATATTGTTATTTATGGTTACCAGTTACCGAATGATGCTACAGAAGAAGACAAATTAGATATGCAGGTCCCTGTCTTTATTTTTTTTTATTTTTTTATTTTTTAAAAAGATTTATTTATTTATTTATTTATCCCCCCCTTGCTGCTTGTGTTTTACTGTGTCCATTCGCTGTGTGTTTCTTCCATGTCTGCTTATCTTCCCCTTGCTGTGAGGTCCTGCTGCATCAGCCCACCATGCCGTGCAGGCCGGCCTGCTCTCACAAGGAGGCCCCGGGAAGCGAACCCGGGGCCTCCCGCATGGTAAACGGGGGCTCTATCCATTGAGCCACACCTGCTTCCCAGGTCCCTGTCTTTAAAGATTGATTTTTAATCTAGAGCAACTGATCTTAGAACCCAGTAGTATTATGCACATGTTGGGTGATAAAATTGTCAAAGATGACTGAAGCATTTCACATGTTGAGCTTTACGAGAAGAGCCAAAAACTCCAATGAGCTCTAAAGATAGACCATCAGCATGCCTAGAATTCATCTTGTGCTGCTTGGCGGGTCGGGAGTGTAAGAACACCCACAGTGAGCCTTTTAGAATACAAGAAAGTTTGGATGAGGACAACATTGCTGGCTTTGTTGGACATGATGTTATTGCCCCTATCACATTTTTTTTTTTTAATATGGAATGCTTCACAAATTTGCATGTCATCCTTGTGCAGGGACCATGCTAATCGTCTCTGTATTGTTCCAATTTTAGTATATGTGCTGCTGAAGTGAGCACCCTATCACATTTTGGTGTGTGAAATTTTGTGATGCTGATTCCTGTCACCAGGAGAAAGGGGACAACTCTCTCTTGTATTCCTCAGTGTGGGAACAGAAATTGTGTGAGGCCCAGGAGGTGTATATCAATAACAAGGTTTGATTAGAGCAGAACTAGAGATAAGTTCTCAACATCCTACTAAAGGGATGAAATACCTGAGATAGCAGTGGCATGGTCAGATGACTTCCCAGAATACAAGCAGGCAGAATCCAAAAGCCAGACAGAATTCTCAGGGCATTGAGCCACAACCCCGTCTGTCCTCCACTAAAAACATTGGAGGTCATGGACAAATAACAACAGCCTCTGGGAAAAGGGGTCCCTTTGATATTGTGTTTATCAGTAGAGCTGAAGGAAAGCATCCCTGGTAATTGTTTTTCTTTGATGACATTGGGGAAGATGATAAATGGTATCAGGAAACAAGGTGGTTGAGAGAAAACAAATATACACCTTTTCTTTTAGTCCATTATCACATTCGCTTGTGCAACCCCTCTTAACTTCCTTGCTTCTCTCTTACTCTGTCAAATGTTTGTTTTGACAACCCCAAAGCCTTGGTTAATATCCAATTACTCCTTGTTAAGTTGAAACAATTGATATTCCTGGAAAATAAGTGGACAACTGAGCCAAATAGTTTCACCATTTTTCTTAAATGGGTGCTCAGCACTGCCCTACAATCCTAAGACAGTTCCCTGGAATGCTTGCTTTCCCCCTGTCCAACAGAAGTATTTCATATCTTTGTCTCTCTCTCCTTCTAGGTCCTGTTTCTCTGATGACTTTTCTCCATGCTTCACAAAGAAAACTGAAGCCCTTTGATGGGAATGCCCTCTTCTTTCCACCAGAAAATCAGGAACCTACTGGTGTCTGTGCCCATTTTCTCTGCCCTCACTCCCAACTTCTCTTTCCTTCCTGCTTGCCTTCTCAAAGACTTCTGGCTTCTTAAGGTGGTAACTCAGGCCATTGCTTTCAAAAGTCCATAAACCTTTTGGTCTCTGGACCCATTACAACTCTTAAAAAACTCTTAAAAACACAGAGGAGTTTTTGTTTTGTAGATTATGTCTATGACTATCTATGATTACTTACCATATTAAAAGGAAATCTGAGAAATTTTTGAATCTTTATTCGTTTCCTTTAATGATAACAGTAATCCATTATATGTTAACAGGAGTGACACATTTAATGAAAAATGACTTATTTTTCTAAAAAAAAATCAAAGAATAAGTGAGAAGAATGACATTGTTAACATTTATAGGTATATTTTTATTATCTGGCTTAATAGAAGACAACTGAGTTCTCATTTCTGCTTCTGCATTCAATCTGTTGCAATATGATTGGGTTGGAGTATATGAAGAAAATCTGGCCTCACACAAATATGTAGTTGGAAAAGGGAGAGTAAGCTTCCTCAATAATTGTGGATATCCTCTTTGATACTATACCAAAACTTGACAAGTGATAGTTTTTTGAAGGTTAATTGCAATGTGGAATCTGAACTCTATGAACTTTTCATATTCTCTTACATTCAAATCTGCTTATCCACCTTGCACTTTGAATAATTGCTTTTTTTTTTTTTTTTAGCCTTGTGCATTGGTCATCTGGATACTATCAGTTCCCTGATAAATTTGCATAAAATCTTATAAGAAAAGTCTTTAAATATTTGGTGTTTGGAATTCGTCAAGTTCCCAGTGGCAGATACAAGTTTTCCTAAATTTACCATAAAAACTGAGGTGTTTTTTTTTCTTATTATCAGCAACAAATACCATCAGTTGTTTTCCTTGAAGTCATGGGCTCACTTCACTCATTTGCAACAAAATGTCTTCTAAATACTCAAGTACGAATAACCACTCATTGTCTGTCAGGCATTATTTCAAATAAAAATGATGCCATGAAAAATAAAGTTAGTTTATCTCATTATCCAAACAAGCACACATGTGCTTTTCCTCAAAACTAACCTTATTCTTCGGTATACAGCCAAAGGGCTTAACATGTATTCCCATGCCACTACACAGAAGATTAAAAATGTGTGAGCACAAAGGTTCAGATTTAATAAAATTCATATTTCTACTGCTTTATCAATGATATTCTTGAGTGAAACTGGAATTATTTCCCTGCATGCAAGTGCATGATGGTGCAGAACTCAGTGACTACCTTTGCAGTTCAGGGACTTGTCTCCTGGGAAAACCTCAGTAGTTTTACTCACTACTGCTTTTCCATCATCAGCACAAATGTCAGTGCAGTGAAAAAGGCAAGTAATAACTTAATATGAATTATAAATATAGTTTTCCCAAAGTGTGTTGGAGGATCCCTAATTTTCTATGGCCCACATTGTGAGAACCTTTGGTCTAGATCATTGAAAACAAGTGCACATTCAATAATTCTTCTACTAAAATTTTATTTGTTAATAAACAGTAAGTTATAAACATAGAAAATATAATATTGGGCAAGATATAAGGCCATATATAACTCTAGAGAGATTTTAAGACCTTTTCATATGAGACTTTATGGTTTAATCACCATGAAACTGAGTAATTCCTTGTCTATGGTTGTTTTGCACATAGCTTTTGTAAATGGACCCTCAAATGTGAAATTCTGATTAGCTACTTTCACTTATTAGTGTATGTCTGTCACTCTGTTAGGTACTTTATAATCACCCTGTCATTTAATCCTTACAACTATGTGGAGATATGGGAATTATTATACCTATCAGATGAATGCCTGATAACAACTCAGCATAAATTTGTCAAATGAATGAAGTCACTTGTCTAAGATTCCATCTCCCACTCCCACCTCCCCTGCCACTGCCAACACTCAAACCTCGCTAGCTACAAGGCATAGTCTTGTTACTGAATGTTCTTAGGCATTCCCACAGAGCAAAGACATTACAATTTTCTCCTTCACATAGCTAATTTGTCTGGAGGTTAATTTTTTTGGCTCTTTTGAGGCAAAGAAGAAAAATTGAATAGTTGTCATTTGAAAAAATCCTCCCTCTGTGAGGGCCAGTGTAGCCCATCACTTTGTGAGTCTTGTTGATGGCATCATAACCTAGATAGAAAGACTTCCTTTGACTACTACACCAGTTCACCTTCCAGCTTACTTCTCTAGGCTTTTCATCCCAACTGATAGTTTAGCTTAGTAAACATATTTAACAAAATGATCGAGGATTTGAAAAATGTATTCTACTCCCTTCCAAGCTCTTCCAAGTCCTTTTATTAAGCTTTCCTTTCCATTAGTTTATCCCATACTCTGCCCTGAACATTTTGAAACTTAATGTAAACACAACTGAAAAACTTTTAACACAAATTTCAAAAGCATTTTCCTCAGGGTACTGAACTTATATCTCCCAATTTATAGTAGACTGAAATTATTTGAAACCATATTATGATAATGTAACTGAAAATTCAATCTACTAAAATGAGTGACACTCTAATATTCTAGAATGTCTAACTTTAGTATTGGCTGGTCCTCTGAATACATTTCAGTAAAAACAAACTGAGTTCAGTCTTATGCTTCATGAAAACTTCAGGTTTAAAGCATGTCTCCCACACATATTTAATGATATTTAACAAGTTAAAATATAGTTCATTGTTGGGAAATAAAATAGGAATAATTCACATAAAAGCTGTTTGAAGTCTGAAAAACATGGTTTTTTTGAGTCCGTAAGAGGAAAGTGACATTTTTTTTACTGCCCTATGAAGACTTCTGGTAGCTTGAATCTGTTTCTTGTTATTTTCCCCCCATTATTCTTTTAGGGCACCTTCCTTTATTCTTCTTCTCCTGACACAGATTATGACAGACCTTATCTGTCTTAGAAATGGAGTCTTGCGATTCTCATTCCCATGAGGAGCATTATTAAGAACTGATGAGATCCCAGAGGTTATGGGACGGCATGTTCCAAATAGTCTTCATCAAGAAGGCATTTCATTTTCAGCACTTTGCATATAAGGAATTGTGTTTCTTTTCTTGTGATTGATCACATTTCTAATTGCCATTGAAAAAGCATATTGTTTTCACTTGTCAGTCCAAAAATCCCTGAAATATATGTGATTTATGTTCCAGTTGTCATCCAGTTGGAAAATTTAGAGTGTTTAAGTAAAATTTATGTGATCATAAATTGAATCCAGGCATTTTTAACAGATTATTTTTTTTGCAGGAGAATTGTTTTTTGAATGACATTGGTTTAATGACGAGTTAAAAAAACTCTATTATACAGATTTTGAGCCGTTTGTCAAAATCACTCAGGCAGACTGATGCACTATGGATCACTATTTAATCTCACCCGAGATCATCAGGTGGGCTTTTTTTGACTACAAAGATCTTAGCTGTTTATATTTCTACACGGCCTCTTTTCTCAAAAGATTTGCAATAGTTGACATATGTACTTCATGGAATTTTATAATTGTATGATGATTTATCCCCATACATTTTTTATATGTTTGGTATCATAAGGTTAAATTGCCTGGTTAGAATTAAGAAATTTATAACTATTTAATTGAGTTTACCCTACTGGGCTTTTCTCTGCTGAGTTAAAAAAAACAAACTCTCTTGTTCTGTGTTTCATTTTGATAATTAGACAATGGGGGTCAGTGTTGGTTCATCTATCAAAACAGGCAAATTTTAAATAAACAAAAAAAATATTTAGTTAACCTTGATTGATATTTTTGATTGATTTCAAATGATTTAATATTTGATTATCAATGTGCTTGGAGATAAGTAACATGACTAAATTTAAATGTGGCCAAATTTATTTTGGTAACCCCCCCTTTTTTTTGTATTAACTTAAACAACCATCAGGACACAGATCATCCTCTGATCACTCTATAAGGTTTTTTTTTCTATGAGAGTTTTAAGGATATGACTTTTTTGCTAGTGAATCAAAATTGTCAAGGTTCAGAGCTTTCACTTGCCTAATAAAATGCATAAAAAATTTCGGTTTCACAAGACAAGAAGGACTCTGGATATTTACCAAAAGAATGATGTATAGTCCAAACAGAAAACTAATTAACACAAAAATGGAAGAAAAGTGTGAATATTATTTCTTTCAGTTACATGGAGACCAGAGATAAATAGGAAAATAGTGAAAAGAATAGTTAATAGCTCACCCAGAGTGCTGTTGCCACAAGTAAAGCTATTTTTTAATAAAGAAGATTAATGAGGCTCTGGTATTATAACTGAAATTGCATTAGTTAGAATTCTGGCTAATCTGATGTAACAAATATACTTAAAATACTGTGGCTCAAGATAGGTGGGTGTTCCAAGGTAGATAGGTTATCTGGCCCCAATAGGTCTTCTAGGAACCCAGGTTTCCTCTATCTTGTTGCTCCTTCCATCTTGCCCACATGGTAGAAACTGGCTCATGGCCAAGTGGATTCTATACAGTGTGTGGTCTAAGAGAACACAAGGAGGTGAGAATAGACTCATTAAAGAATAGAATGGTTAAAGACTGGACCCTTGAAGATGATAAAGGGGTGTAAGGATAGAAAGAGAAAAGGAAGTGAGGGAGTCTGGGCCATTTTAGGAAAAACTATAAAGCACAACTCTAAAAAGAGGATAATGTTATTAGATAATTCAAAGGGAAGATAATGCACTTTAGGAAGCTATCTCCTGGATGGACGAGGTGGGGTAGTGTGGAATGTGAGAAGCCTGCCCATTTGTATGGTTTTGTCCATCATAAGTTGGTAACTTAATATCAAGGATGTGCAATGGAGTTAGGATGAGTAGCCATTCTCTAACCACCAGAATCCCATGTAGAATTCCACTGAGATGGAAATATCAAGGTTTTTGTAGATATACTTATGTCTCTTATTATTGATTTTCTGAGAGTGGTGTTATCTCCCAGGGATCTGAAAAAAAAGCTGGGGGAGGAAGTACTCAGGCTTCCCCTTTTGGTAAGACTAAGTTGACAGTGATCCTCTAAAGCACGGGTAACTGAATCTTTCCTGTGAAGGTAAAAATTTTAGGATTTGTGGGCTATACAGTCTCTGTCACAGCTACTCAATTCTGCTGGTGTAGGGCAAAAGTAGCCTTTGGCAATATATAAATAAATGAGCATAGCAGTGTTCCAATAAGACTTTATTTATAAATAAAATGTGGAGGGCTGGATTTGTCTGTAGGCCATAGTTTGCTATCCTCTGCTTTAAAGCAATGAAATAGGAGGCATTTGGTAAATTCAGCAAGTTCTCTTGATTTGTAAGCTTATAAAAGCTTATAAGTTACACTGTATCATTTATGAAATATTTAGGAAGATGAAGATGGAGAATAATATAGGAATAGAATAAACAGTATACACAGGATTCTAAGTAGAATAATAACTAAAAGTTATTATGCCCCCAGAGGATTTTAAAGACTAGACCTTTCTATCTTTTGTACACCTTTGTATAGCTTGCAAAGAATATGAAATAAACAAAATTTTAAAATATTACATCAGATAAACATTTCCTTTAATGATGCCTGAGACCCAAACAATACTTTTTATATATATATAAAACACACCATGATATATTTTTTTCCTCAGGGAAAAAAGTCAGCAGAAATAATTGCCTTAACTCCTTTGGAAAGTGACAGTCAAATGAATAAAACAATTATCTCAACACTTCATTCTAGGCTGAAAGAGTCAAGTTTTCTCCATTTATGAAAGTATGTGCCATCCTCAAAGTCCCACTCTTTGTGTGTTAGCCTTCCAATTCTTATAACTCCTGGGCAAAAGAAAGAGCACTTTGGATCAAATTTGCCTCTTCCAACCAGTTACTTCATGTTAAACGTCTGTCTCTACCGGTGCTATTATTTCTCACCAATTAATATCCCAATTTGTAGATCTTCAAAAAGTTAAGTAGTACTTATAACGAAGTTGTGCACTTGAAGGTGCTTTACCCTTCATAAAATGTCTTTGTGTAAGTTATTGAATTGGGGGCTTCTAACCACCCTTTGAAGGAGGCAGGGCAAAGGTTGTGGTTCTCATTTTCTAAAGGAGAAAACGAACTGTAGTCAGTCCACAGCTCCTAAGAGCTGTAATAAAGACAAGCTCCCAGTATTTCTGTGACTGTCAATCTAGTCCACTTCTCTGTCTCAATGCTTGTCAGGTTTTCCACCCCAGTATCTCCAGAGCCTATGCTATCTTCCCACTTCCTACTGAGAACTTTGAGATGATCTTTAATAGTAACTGGACAAAGAATATCACAACTAAGCATACCAAAAAGTGAAACAGCCACTGTATGAAGGCTCCCATGACAAACATTTGAATTTGAGCCACGAAATGGAAATTCCTGACCCTCTTACTCTGCACATAACTTTGTCCTTGGATAAATCAGACAACCTGCCTGGAACTCAGCTTCCTTATCTATAAAATGAGAAGATTCTACAGATGCCTTAGAGATTCTTCCTATACATAAAATTCTGGGATATTAGCAAAGGAATCCACAGTCTAAAAAAATCTTGCTGTATTGTGTTGCTCCCTTTTAGAATCAGTTGAATGAGTCACAGACAGCAGTAATGCTGGCTGCCAATTCTGTAAGAATTTGGATTGTACAGCACTAACTTAAATCCACCTGTGGGAATAGAGTTGGAGGCAAAACACCATCTCAGCTCGCTCTGTTTGCATTTTCAAAACCACCAAGGGAAGTTGGGCTGAAACTGGTTTTGGAAAAATACAGAAACTCTATATCAAACTTGACAAGAAAGATAACTCTATGCCATATTAATGACTTTTGATGGTATTAGTAATGTCCTATTGCATTGTTTTGGGATTCAGTTATATTGGCACAAAATAAAGAAACAATCTGGTTACAATTTAATCTAATCTGTTAAGACCCTCTGACATGGGCACAGGTGCATGTTATTTGGGTGTATTTAACTAGGACAGATTAAATTTTACATAATTGATTAATTGCAGGCTTGATTAGCCTGATATCCATAAGACAGTCTGACTAATCTGCATTTTCTGAATCTCTCCTGGGAGTCATCTTGCTTCTCTTATGGTTCATCACCAGGCCCTGACCCTAGCTTGAAGAATTTCCAAAGATAAAATGGTCAGAGTCTCACAATCGGCAACCTTGACTTCATGCCTCCTACTCCCTCTCTCTCCTCTTCTCCTATTTTCTAATCTTTGAAAAAAGCTCTTATAAAATAGAAGGGCACATACTTCTCCACAGCGCCCAGCACTGCTGCCCACACACATTGTATCTTTGGATCCAGCAGATGAGCCTGTGGTCAGTGCCTTTTTTTTTTTTTCCCGCCATTCCTTAATAAGGCAAGGTCAGCCAGTTCAATTCAGAGGCTAGAGGCTGAACTGCTGTTTCTCTAAATCCAGAAAGTAGCTTACCATCCACATAATTAAAGAGGGCAGCAGAGTTCCAGGATGGTGTTGCAATATTTCAGGGAAGAGTCTGTTGGTAAAATCAGTAGCACACCCACCTAGCCACGACCATCTTTGGCTCACGGGGGCTATTTTTATTACTCTGTGAACATTTAAGGACAAGTCTATTCATTGCTTCTGTAAATATGACTTGTCTAATTTATCCATATCAAAATTAATCACGCAGGATCTGGTGAATACAATGCTGTGGTGAACGTCAGCCGCCTTGCAAGTCAGTTTCCATGGTAAAAGGACATGCCAATGACCTTTATCGAGTTATTAAATCTCTCTTTGCTTTAGCATTCTGGAATGCAATCTGTAAAATACAATACATATGCCCTAATTTTTTTTTTTTACAGAGAATCATAAGTAAAGATTTCTTCAATGACTCTTAAAAAGTTCCCTATAAATACACAATATTTTCCCACTAATTCACCTTTAATTTGTCAATTCTAGCAGTTCCTTTTCCTCTGTGTTTAAATTAAATCATTGGAGATACGTGTTTCTAAAGTGCTTTATTTAATTGTCTTAACAACCCTCACTAACCACTGTTCTTAAAACATGGTGCTTTTCTTCTTAAAGTACATTTTTTGAATTTATAGAAGGACAATAGATATTTGACTGTCAACCAGAAATTTGCAAGGAATTTTTGCCCTTTTTTGTCTCTTAATAGGCAGTGCATTTTGCTCTCTAGCTATAATTTTATTTATTGTGGAAACAAAAAGCAATGTTTTACAGAGAAACTTTTAGACACCCATTATTAATGCACAGACATAGCATTGTTCCCCCAAAACCAAGCCTTTTTCCCAGAACATACAGCATAAATGGGGAAAATGGTAATATTGCTCTTTTCATGTGCTTCCTAATTACAGAGTTACATTAATATTACTAAGAAACTTTGTTTACAATTAGGATTCCAAAGGAAAGCAAACCCAAGAGCAGATGAATAGCATTTCAGGTCTAGTTGGAAACTTTCACTTATGTTGTTCTTTAAGAAATTTGAAAGATTTTCTGTAATAATCTTTCTTTCTGAGAAGAACCAAGAGAAGAAAAGAATGTGATGTGCTTATCTCTCACACCATCTGCAGCTGTAAACACCCCTTGCCCATGGAGAATACACCTATGGCAAGAGTATTTTGAATCATACCACCTCCTTCCCTGTCTGCAGTGCTTCTAGAAGTTACATTACTTAAAAAAAAATATGTATTTGGATAATTAAGACTATTGAAGCTTACTTTTCTAGATTATTCTGCCTCCTTTCCTAGGATGAACTCCCAGTAGACTAGTTTATTCTGAAAAGAAAAGCATTTGTCATCTGCTGACAGAGCTGAAGGACTGGCTTTCAAACTCTCTGAGTCTAGATAGGATCCTTGTAGTGGAGAATTAATAAAATAAACAAGCCAGGTGATTCTGTTGACTCTTCTTTGCCAACTGTAACACTGGATTTAGGGCATTTCTGCATGAAAATCACCTTTGAGACTTCATATAAATGAAACAGATGATTAGGAAAAGAGAGAAACAAAGCAACCCCGCCCCCCCCAAAAAAAAAAATTGGCATGGCTGAGAAACCATTTCAGAGAAACCAGATTCTCCAGAGAGTATCTTAACTTCCGACTTCATTGTGCCTGTGTAAATATAGCCTCAGCAAGCTCTTTTTCTCCTCCTTGCTCCTCCTTCCCCATTCTGGGAAGAGATTCTCATTTTGCTGTAGTTGCATTCCTGAATGTAGCATATTGAAAATGCATTGTCTATTTTATGCAACTTATTCCTTAGGTCCCATTTATCTGAATTTTCATTTTGGTAAATGTAAAATAAACCATATTAAGATGCAAGGACAAGTATAATGGAGGGACAACTTTTCAACATTTAACCATCTCCAAAAAGAGAGAACTTCATAAAAGCACTCCTTTCATTGCCTTCATCTGGCATGTTTCTTTTTGTTAGGATCAAAGATTTGACAGAGATGAAAGGCCTCCAACTTTGCACTGAAATATATATCAACCAGGAAGAACTTCTTAAGTGGAAACATTCCTCCAATAACTTTTATTTCCATCTCTTTATCTAATAAATTTTCTCAGACACCTTAAAAAGGGATTGGGAGAAAGAAAGTTTTCTTTTTCAAGTGGTTCAGATTATGGTTGCATTTAACAAGCAGATTTTTAAAAACATGGTATGTGTCATGGAGACCTAAGATTCAGATGACTGAGAAATATTCCATTTTTATTAAGATGTTTGGCACCATGTTGAAATAATCAGCACAGAACTTTTAGTTCAGACAACTGGGTAAAAAGGTGACATCAAACGATGCCCCGGGTTTCTTTAAGGGGCCCAATGATCTTCCTGTACTTCTAGGGACAGGGTCTCGCATATTTCCAACTCTGATCTCAATGGAAAATACATTTTTTATTTCTTTCACACATGTGGGTATTTCTATATCATATAGAGCAAAATGTAGGCATATTGTTGATTTGCAGAGAATACTTAAAACTCAATTTTGCTTTGCCTTTTTTTAATTACAAAAGATTCATTTACACTGTATAAAATAGTATATAGAGAGATATAAAAGGAGGGCACTAAAAATCACTTATAACTCCCTTGTCTCCACCACCCAGAGATATTCTCCTGCTGCTGCTCTGGGGAGACAGGAGATTCCACTGATGCGGAGGTTTGGGTTTTAATAACCATGGGAGGACTGAACAGAGGACCTTGTCTCTTCAAAAGAAGGGAAGCTTTAATAAAAACTTTCAATTAAAGCCTAGATTTTTAAAAGCTTTAAGTTAATGGGTGAAAAAAACAAAACAAAACTGCACAGCAAACTTGTATGTTCCTGTCTGAGCTCAGGGTAAGGAGGAAAGACTTTGAATCCCATGGATTTGAGGTTTGGGATCCCCAGGAAGAGAAATCAACAACAACAACAAAATTAACATCTGGCTGGGCCACTTGGCAGAAGCAAATGTACCACCTATTGTGGAAGGACTCTCCCATAAGAGGGTGAGAACATCAGGAACTCCCGTTATTAGGAAAACAGTCTGAAAGATCATATACATATGTATGTTTAAAATGATTAAGGACCAGAATAAGGACTCAAAACATAAAGAGAATAGCAAACTCTGAAGGAAGACTAGGCTGATCTGAAAAAGAAACAAATAGAAATTCTAGAAATGCTTTCCTCCCCTTTCCAGAGACCTCCTAATATTGGAGACTCTAAGCTCTCAGTTCTCTTCACTGTCCACCCTCACACATTTAATGATCTCTCTTCTCTAAACCCCAGACTCCTTCAACACCTCCACTTGAATATCTAATAAACATCTCCAGTTTAACATGTCCACAGCTGACCCAGATCTCACCCCCAAATCTGCAACAGTTTTCTCAGTCTAAGTTAATGGTTCCAACTTTCCTTTCTTTTTATCACACCCACATCATTGTCAAAGCCTTCTGGCTTTACCCTCATAATAGATTTAGAATTGTACCACTCCTTACCCCTCTAATGCTTTCATACTCTTCTGAGCCAGTATCAAGCCTTTTCTAGATGGTGCCCTGGGTTCCACTCTTGAACCCTGCAGTCTGTACTCAGCATAGCAGTCAGAAGGATGATAGATCACGTTCTGTCGTTCTCTTTTCAGAATCTTCCAGTGCCTGACCACCTCTCTCAGAGTAAAAGCCAAAGTTCTTAAAAGGTCTCACAAGGTTCTACAAACTTTGGCTTCTATTACGCTCTACACTCACTTGACTCTAATCTCTCTACTCCAGTCACCCTGGCCACCCCTCTGCTCCTCAAAATTCTGAATCTTTGTATTTGCTGCTCCTTCTATCTGGCATGTCTTCCTCCAGGTATCCCCATGGCCTTCTCCTGCTTCTTTTAGCTCTTAGCTGACACATCAACCACACAGTGAGCCATTTTCTGACCATTATGTTTAAAATTGCACACCTTTCCCAACACTCAATACCCCTTTTCTTCTTTAATTTTTTCCTGAGAAGTTATTCCTTCTAATATACTATGATTTCATGATTTGTTTATTACCTGTCTGTCCCAAATACAATGTAAGCTCCATGTGGGTAGGACTTTTGTATGATTTGTCTAATAATAATGGGATTTTGCCCCTACCAATTTAATGACATAGTTCTCCAGGATAGGTAAGAAAACAACAGAATATTTTAATTAAAGAAAGAACAATTCTTATACATAGTTGCATTGTGAAAAAAGTTTTCAAAACATAGTATTTGGTTAGAGGAAGGATGATGAAGAAAAGAGGAAAAAAAATTAAAGATGCTTTTACTATTTTAAACTAGAGACCTGGAGCAGAGGGCTTGTTAATGAAGCTGGGAAAACGGGAGAAAGTTGTCAACCTGAGTTAGGAGATGGTGAATTTGTTCTTTATTTTAGATGAGTTGTCTTTTATGTATTTAAAACAAATTGTCTTGTAAATAATTGGAGATACAATTTGTTATTAGACTGAAACTTCTCTCTTTGAGTTATACTTAGATTTAAATTACCAAGAATTTTCCATTTTAAAGATAAGGTTTTTATAAATTTTATACATTTTATTTAAAATTGAACACTGGTGACCTTTTGAAAAAATGAATCTTTCCCAACTCCTTCAAAACTAAATTTTAAAATACTTTCAATTTAGCTTTCCCTTTATCTATTGTGAAATGCTTTTACCACATGACAAAGTAATACAAATCTAAGTTTTTTAGTTAAAGTAGCATTTATTCTCAGTATTTAAAAAAATCTTCAAGAAACAATGAAATTTATTTAGAGGGAGTTTTTAAGGATGGGCATGTAAAATTTAAAGCCTTGATCATCTTTCTGTTAATCTTTTTCATTTCAAATTGTGGTCTTTGATTTCATGCCAAATGACTTCTATTTTTGCTTTACTAAGAAGTTGCCCGGTGGATGATGGTATTGTCTAAACTCTAGTTTGTGATTTGTCTTGACATTGTCTTGGTGAATTTTACACAAATAATTTTACAAAGGTTTATTTTGTTTCTCATTACCCCCTTGGGAACTTGTATTTGGCAACCTTCTATTGGTGATTATGACATTCAGCTTGAGATGAATCAGGACACAGGCTGTGATATATTCTATTTAAAAATCCATTTCTCAGTTGAATCTGGGGCATTAACAGGTCTATGAGAGTATTGCAGTGTTGTTACTGGGGCATGGAAGTTTGTTGATTCTTTAACTGTGTGAAAAAGTAGTTTAATTAAGTTTCAACAAGTGGTTTAAGATGCACTGTTTCCTTGTGTAGTTGAACATGCTACCACTATTTTTTTGAGAAAAACTGCATTGCTAAATTTTGAAAACAAGTTAAAGGTATGTTCTTATGGGTTATATTTACATGAAGCAAGAACTTATACCTAAATGGCCAAAGGAGTTCTTTCCACATCTTTTGCTGACTTGCCCCTATCCTGACTTCTAAGTATCAGAGTGACTCAAGGTTCAGTCCTTCGGACTCTTCTTTTATCTTATTATTCCCTTTTGATCTCTTCTGGTCGCAAGACATTAGATACCGTCAATGTGCTGATGACACTGAAGTTTATATCTCCAGTCCAGAACTCTCTCTTGAATTCTGGAGCCATATGTCCAAAGACTGTGATATCTCATAGGCATATTAAATTTAATATATCCAAAACTTAGTTCTTGATAGCAAACACCTCCTCATCCCCAACTGAACTCCTTCTATACACTTTCCCAACTCATTAAATGGTATGGTATCCATATACCCAAGTTTATGCCTATTTTCTTACCATAATTATTAGGAACATTTTCTTTAACTTTGAAAAGTATCCCTTTAAGTTTCTAAAATCATAATATAGTATATGCTCATATTAGTTAATGCTAATTTTATTTTCTAGATGCTTGGGCCCTCAAATAATATCCAAAATGACTTATTTTCTTTCCCATAGCCCACATGTAGTTGATCAGCAAATCCTGTGGGGTTTACTGAAAAGAAATAGAGAATTCCACCACTTCTCACATGTACACTGCCATCAGGCTGATCCAAACCAGTGTCAACTCTTCCCTGGGTGAGTGCAATAGCCCTCCAACAGTCTTCTCTTGCATCCAGAGTTGCCTGTTAAAATGTATGTCAGATGATGTCACTCCTCTGCTCCACAACCCCAGCCAAGGGACTAAGTTCTTTCTACCTTTTGATAGATTGCTCTGATGTTTGCATTACAGTCTGCTTTGACTTAGGGCATGGGCCATCTCCCCGACCCCCAAATTAAATTCCCTATCACTATATTTACCAGTTGAAACAACTGCCCCTCTGTTTTGCCCACTTACCCAGACTGCAGCCTGTTTCTTGATCCCTGGTTACCAGGACTGCCCAACTGAACTTTGGTTCCTGTCCTTGGCATCTGTAATGTGTGTACCCTCTTCCTTTTCTCTAGCATGGTCCAGCCATGTTGGGTAGGACTTGAAAGGCCCCAATAATTCCCAGTATGTTCTGTCTTGCTTTAGGTAACCAGGCTGGACCCATTCAGTTGTTTACTTGAGACCATCAATACTTTGAAGCAAAGTAAAGCACCGAGTTCAAAGAAGAGTGCTGACAGTAGGAGTGCTACAGTTGGCACAAATATATCCACTGCCAAAGTACTTGTCCTTTGAATTGATTTGAAGCAGATAGGCCTAGATGAGCATTGAGAATTCACACTATGGTATTAATTATTTTCAAATGTCAGAGCTAACTTTAAGGCCAATATTTCCGGGATGGTGAGTTTTCAGAAAGATTTTAAAAGAAATTTAAAAAGTGAACTTGGGAAGAAATACACATATATTTTATCAGAACAATGAACCCAAAAGAATTGTAGTGCTTTAAAAATGATAGTAGGTAGTTTATCAGCATTTGAAATTTTCATGAAACCCTTCCAAATAAAATATTTCTGATGTCTTTTGCAAGAGATGATGTGATATAGCTTTCTTTCCAACCATGTGAAATTCTTGTATCATCCAAAATCAAACAACAAATGGAAGATTCTTATCTCCCTTTGACTTCTGAGCAATATTTATTAAGGAGCATGTACCTCAGTCCTTGAGACTTTTGTTTTGTGTTTTACTAAATATAGCTAACTTAATTTCATACAATCCAATTAATTTCTATCTTAATAGACTCTTTACATATAAAATATTTCCACACATAAATCAGTGAAGAGATCTGACTAAATTTAGGTTTCCTCAAAATCAGTGTCCATACCCTTTATACGTTCCTTTGGGGACTATTAAAGGTCATACTTAATACTGTCCTATAAATTAACATACATGGAAATACAATGACATTAAATTTAGCTCAGGGAAGCGGGTGTGGCTCAATGGATAGAGCTCCCGTTTACCATATGGGAGGCCCCGGGTTCGCAGGCCTGCCAGCACGGCGCGGTGGGCTGATGCCGCAGGACCTCACAGCAAGGGGGAGATAAGCAGACACGGAAGAAACGCACAGCGAATGGACACAGTAAAAACACAAGCAGCAAGGGGGGATAAATAAATAAATAAATAAATCTTTAAAAAAAAATTTTAGCTCAAATAATCACTCTCATAACCCTTTGTTTGAGTGAGTTGTTGTAATACTTGGGTTCTGGGATTTTTTACAATAGAGTTAACAGATGAAGGGTTGAACTTCAGTCTATGATGATGAAATAATAATTTAACTACTTTTATGCTTTTGTGCAGTCAGTGAAACTTGAATCATGAAATCTTAACTAAGTCTTATTTCATCAGAAGAATTTTTACTTCATGGTAGCAGAAAAAAATCGACCCCTCATGAATGTCACCTGATATTCCAATTACATAGTAGGACTTTTAGATAAATCCTGATGTAACTATCAGAACCCCTGCTTTACAGGTCATCCTTTTACACAGAAAAATAACTCACTTATATTCGAAAACTTGAAATGTTATCAAAGAAACTATCTTTTTTGCTTCACTTACAAATTAGCTAAGACTTCTAATGATTGAGAAACCTGGTTCCCGTCAACCAAAGTTATGGGAAGAGGCATCACACAAGGCTAAAGGTGTATGTTATTTTTCTCAAAGAAATTAACACCTGTAACTTCAATATCAAATGTGGTAAATCACTAATTCCTTGTCGTCTTGAATTTTCTATTATTTCTTTAGGAAGTTGATTGAGGATGTCCTAGAATTATGAGACCTGGAAGAGCCTGTATCAATTTTTTGGCATTGAATGGTGACTTCAGGCATTACTAAAGTTAAGGAATATCTTGGGAGCTTCCTTCACCCTTCTAACCATTCTGTGCTCTTCTCAGAATCAGGAGGCTTTTGCCTACAGACTGCTTACCCTGGATTCACGGGCTGGATGGCTGCTGGGTGGGGTCAGCCAGAGCCAAGCAGCACAGGAGATTAGAGGGCAGGAAGACAGAGAGAGAGAGAAAGAGAAAGAGAGAAAGAGAAAGAGAGAGAGAGAGAGAGAGAGAGAGAGAGAGAGAGAGAGAGAGAGAGAGAGAGAGAGAGATGCAGCCTGATTCCTTTCTTTCCTCTTCTTGCCGTGCTTTGTTAACACATCTCTGGCTGCAACTGCATCCCTAGAGTACTGTAACTTCTGCTGGGCAGGGCCTCTCCCAAATTCAAGCTCTCCCTGGGCTCTAGGTTCCTCTTGTAGCCCAACCAGATCCTGGGGTAGGTAACATTCCCAACTGTTGCTAGTCTCTATATGCTTCCTCATCCTTTGTATGTTCCCTTACCACTCTCTTACCTTTGTAGGTAGTAGTTTATTAAATTCTCTTCATTTAAACCATCTGAGTTGATTCTGATATTGACTGATAGAAATAAACCTTAAGCATATTGGAATATTTATATTCTATGTTTTTTTATTTTTAAAAAACTTTATATAGAGGAATGCTTTCTTTGAAAACGAGCTTATACACAAGTCCAATCTAGAAAACCAGAGTTGGGCTGCTGTGGCTGAAGGGACAGTCAGGGGTGGCCTGAAGTCCCAGGCGCTCCGGAGCACTGCTGAGAGCCGCTTAGGAGCAGGAGGTCACTGACTGAGAGCACAGGATGTGTCCTGACGCCTAAGGCTCTGGCTTTGAGTTCAAAAGGAAGTGGGATTCCGAGCCGCTCCTGAATGAGTCAGTGCAGGAGTGCAGGCCTGCCACGTGCATTGGGCGCTTTGGCAGGTCCATCTGAGCTGGGCATCACCTGCCTCCCTGCCGTACTGGCCAGGCCAAAGTAGCCATGACCTTCCACTCCCAGGGTGGGAAACTTATTTCCACCGTCTTTCGTTTAGCAAGGTTAATCTTTACAGGTAATGATTATAACCTTCCCTTCTTTCTTATCCTTACTAAAAGGCATCATCTGGTTTTCTGCGTCAGCAAAAGCAGAATGTTCAAGTTCAGAGCTTGCTGTAGGTCGACGGCAGATCTGCCCCCCAGGGGCTGGCCGCGACGGCTCACGTGTTGCCAGGGAACAGACCTCCTCGTAGACGTCAGGGATCATGCCCATCGGGGAGCTGACCATGTCACGGTGTTCTTGCCAAACAGCTGGAAGTCGTAGTGGATAAGCTGCTCGCAAGAGCAGTTGTTGGGCGGGATGCTGGGCCGGCGTGACTTGGCCCATGTGTGGGCGTCCAGCAGGGCTCGGCGTGGTACTTCACGAGGCTGGCCAGGCAGAGGGCGGCCGCACGGCTCACGCCGGCCGCGCAGTGGAGCAGCGCCCGGCCCTGCTCCAGGCCCACGCCGTGGATGTGGTCGGCGATGGGGTCAGAGAAGCTGTAGAGGTGAGAGCTGGCTGCGTCCGCCACCGGCACCTGCACGGACCAGCTGTCCTCGTAGATGGTGCTCACCACCTCCACCGAGACGCTGATGACCCGTGGTGGCTTGGCTGCTGGACAGCATGAGCTTGTTGTTGGCGGCCACCCTGTTGCTGATGTACAGGCTGCTGGTGATCTGGGAGAGGCCGAGGATGGAGGGATGCCCGAACTGAACCCGGAAGGCACAAGGGGCTGCTGTCATCAAGGCGGTCATCAGGGTCAGCGGTCAGAGTGAGCCACTACTGATCCTGTTGTCCTGCCACGTGGCGAAGATGGCTGAGGTCTCTGCTGAGGTCTCTACCTTCCTCTTCAGAATCTACTGTCTCTTGAAACTTGGCAGTGGGCACCCAGGCATAGGGCTTTTCTCTTTCTGGGCCTCCTTTCTCAGTGTCTCAGGGCCTCTCTGCCTTTCGGCAGCTGTAGGAAACAGAGTCCTCTCCCACAAGGTAGGATTGAAAACTGGCTTTGCTTTCTCTGTGCCTTCATTTATATCAAACCCTGCAAGAGGGTGGAGACTCAACTAGAGTCACTCTTCACTGACTTAGTCCAATCAAAAACCCTGAAGTGATCTCATCAAGTAAAATGGAATCAAGGCTTCCCAATGTAACCAAAGTGTACCATACTGGCTGGAATAGATTAGTTTAAGAACATAATCTTTTTCATTTTGGGATTCATAAAGTATCTTCAGACTGTCACAGCCTGTCTTCCCAGGAGTCGGTGGCCTCTGTTGGCACATGACTGTTTCCATCTTCATTCTTGCAGGGCCAGGCTCTGTGTTCCCACAAGTAGGTGCTTGATAACTATTTCTTGAATAAGGACTGGGCCCAACAGCCCTGACACTGCCTTCGAACTGAGAAGCTTTCTAGGAGGGATGAGTTCTCTGGCTATGTTTTTCTAGAATTCCAGGCAGGGGTTGGGTGGGAGATGGTTCCTAAGTTTCTGGAGAGGAAGGCTGAGTCTGCAGAGGAAAATTCTACCAGCCAGGGACCCAGGTCAAATGCACAAGGCTCAGCCCCAGGAAAGGCAGGTGGGTGGGGTTTGTCCCAATAGTCATGTGAGGGGCAGAGAAAAAGACCCCTAAACCCAATTGGAAGCCTAAATGCTAAGGGATGTTCTCTATCCTCATCATCAGAAAACCCAGAGAAGTGGTCTGGGGGCCCCCAAATCAGTGCCTCATGGGTGACAGGCACAGACAAAAAGTTTGCAGAGGAAACACTATTCTTGAGGGTGAGGGTAGCGAGGGGAGGAGAGTTGTTTTCGTGCTAGTCAAATATTTATCAGGCACAGTGTTAGGTGCTGGGTCCATGGAAACATACAGTACAGTCATAGCCCCTTTTCTCACAGAGCTCAAAATCTGGTGGGGGGCAGACATTCAAACAGGCAGGGACAGGGAGGACAGAGCTGCAAAGTAGGGATAATTATAGTGCCTACCTTGCAAGGCCACTGTGAGGGTTAAATGACAATCCAGGTAAAGTGTTTAACACAGGGCCTGGAACAGAGAGCCCTCTATAAATGATAACTAGTCTTCCTCTCTGGACCAGATCACTCCCAAAGGCAGGCTCGACCATGAAGCTGCCGTGCTGCCAAGTCTCCGTCAAGGGTCGAGTAACCTGTCCCAGCTATCTTGCCTGAGCCACCGCAGTCCTAGTTGAGAAGGGGGAGACTATTTTTCACACTTAATGACATCCAGCAAGGGGATTTCTTGCCACATTTAGGGACCTGTCATAATTATTATTCCTGAATTAATTCTTACTTAATTTAATCTAAACTCTCCATGCTTCCATTTATGTATGAAATCTGCCTTCAGAAACTTTTTGAGTCACTCATTGGGATTAGCCTGAATAGCTTAGTTCATTGTAGCCTTTCTCTTTTTTGAAGATGTTTTCCATATCTTTTGCTGTCACAAATACTTCTTTCTGAGCTGAACTAGAGAAATACATTCTAAGTTATTTATGTGTGCATTCTGTATTTATTTATATAAGTGTTTCCTTTTTAGACCATTTTATTTTGTGATTATTACCTAATTAGGTCTTAATTTTTATTTATTAGCATATAAACTAGTACAGTCTTTCCCAAAGTCTGTGGACTCCCAAGAGTCTGCATGTTATTTCTGGAAATGTTATGTTTGTACTGTAATTTCTGAATATTTTGTATTTCCATAATTACACAGGAAATATGTAAATAATTATATTTATATAATACCTGGATAATTTGGATGGGCCAATTACAGCCAGGCACTGCCACAAGATTTCAGTGCTAATTTAATTTCTGCATTAGAGCTACACACGTAAGGTCCTAACCTCTGGTGTCATTTGGCACACAATAAAATAACATAGAAACATTTTAAGTCAATGTTGAAGGTCCATAAGAAATTGCATTTTCAATGCTCTATAAAATTTTAAGTGCCTTTGGGAAGTACAATGCTTTCAAAGCACTTAATAGCCAATAAGACTCATTTGAATGAATAAATGAAGTAATGAACAAATACATATGAATGACACATTTAAAATTGTTTTTCCTAATTTATATAATGCAAGCTCATTGCAAAAATTTCATGAAATGGAAAGCGGATGTGGCTCAAGTGATTGTGCTCCCGTCTACCATATAGGAGGTCCAGGGTTCATTTCCCAGGGCCTCCTGGTGAAAAGCAAGCTAGCTCGCATGGTGAGCTGGCCCACCGGGAGTGCTGGCCCACGCAGGAGTGCTGGCCTGCACGGAGAGCTGGTGCAGTAAGATGATGCAACAAAAAGAGACACAGAAGAGAGACAATAGGAGACACAGCATACCAGGGAGCTGAGGTGGCACAAGAGAGAGCTGACAGTGAGTGCAAAACAACGAGGGGGAAGGGGGATAAATAAATAAATAAATCTTTAAAAAAAAAATTTCATGAAATGCAGTTTTAAATTTTCTCTTGTCCAATTGTTCTTGTAGTTTCTGAAGACTAGTTTATACTTGATTTTATTAAATTTAATGGTATTTCTCTCTGTGGTTTAAGTTTACTTCAGGCTTCAAATATTTTAAATTTTGAAATAATTATAAATCATGTGCAGTTGTAAGAAATAATACAGAGAGGTCCCATTTGCCCTTCACCCATTTCCCCCCATTAGTTACATCTTGCAAATCCGTAGTACAAAATCACAACCAGAACACTGGCATTGATACAGTCATCACACAAAACATTCCAACCACCAAAAGGATCCCTTATGCTGTCCTTTTATAGGCACACATACTTCTTTCTCTCTCTTACTCCTTAGCCCCAGGCAACCATTAATGTCTTCTCCAAGTCTATCATTTTGTCATTTCAAGAATGTCATATGATTAGAACCATGCACTAAGTAACTTTTGGAGTTGACTTTTTTCACTCAGTATAATTCTCCAGAGATTCATCCATGTTTGGTGCATCAGCATTTCATTCTTGTTTAGCCATTCACCTGCTGAAAGCCATTTGAGTTGTTTTCCAATTCTGAGCTATTACAAACAAAACTGCTAGGAATACTCATGTACAGGTTTCTGTGTGAACATAAGCTTTCATTTCTCTGGAATAAATGACCAGGAGTGCAAATTGCTGGGTCTATTGATAGTTGCATGTTTAGTTCTTAAAAAAAAAAATACTTTTTAAGGAAACTGCCAAACTGTTTTCCCAGAAGGGCTGTACCCTTTTACTTTCCCAACAGCACTTTATGAGTGATTCAGTTTCTCCACATACTCACCAGCATTTGATATTGGCACTATTTTTAAATTTTAGCCATGGTGATAGGTTTATAGAAATTTCTCATTGTGATTTAATTTCCCTAATGGCTAGTGAAAATGAACATCACTTAATGTGTTTGTTTGCAGTCTGTATATCATCTTTGGTGAAGTATTTGTTCATGATCATTGCACATTTTCTAGTTGCATTCTTTGTTTTGTGCCTGTTGAGTTTTGAGAGTTCTTTATTATAGATACTAGTCCTTTGTTAGATATGTGGTTTGCATTTCTGTAGCTTAGCTTTCCATCTCCTTAACTGAGTATTTCACAGATCACAAGTTTTTAATTTTGATAATGTCCAATTTTTCAAATTGTCCTTTCTTTTGAACTGTGCTTTTGGTATCAAATTTAAGGACTCTTTGTCTAAACCTTGATTCCAAATATTTTCTCCCATTTTTTCCTAAAAGTTTAATCGTTTTATGTTTTATACTTATGTTCATGATCCATTTGGAGTTAATTTTTATACAATATTTGAGATTTAGATCGAGGTTCCTTTTGCTCCAGCACCATTTGTGGAAAGGTTGTCTTTTCTCCTTTGAATTTCTTTTGCACCTTTTAAAAATCAGTTTGGTATCTATCTGTTGTTCTATTTCTGTATTCTCTATTCTGTTTCATTGATCTATGTGTTTATCCAGCTGTCAATACCACACAGTTTTGGTTACTATAGCTGTATAATCAGTCTTGAAATCAGGTAGACTGATTCCTCCCACTTTAGTCTTCTTTTCCAAAAATTTTTTTAGCTCTTCTAGTTCCTTTGCCTTTCTATATAAATTTTAGAATCATGTCTATATCCACAAAAATTCTTGTGGGATTTTGATAAGACATGTTTTAAACTCTGTATTAATTTGGGGAAAATTGACATCTTTACCATACTGAGTCCCCCAAATCATGAACATGCTATCTTCCCATTTGTTTAGATCTTTGATTTCTTTTATCAGTGTTTGTAGTTTAAAACACACAAATTCTATGCAAGTTTTGTTAGATTGTATTGTCTAAGTTTTAAAATGTTTTGTGATTGAAAATGGCATTGTATTTTTAATTTTAGTATTTGGCTTTTATTGCTAGTATATAGAAAGATTTAAAGTTGATATTGTATGTTTATCTTGTATCTTGACACCTTACTGAACTTACTTGTTAGTTCTAGGAGGTGTTTTTTGGGTTCTTTGGAACTTTCTGCATCGACAATTATGTTGTCAGCAAATAAGGACCTTTTCATTTCTTCCTAAGTCATATCCCTTTTATTTTGTTTTCTACCTTAATGCACTGGTTAGAACTTCCAGCACTATATGGTGAGAGCAAGTTTCTTTTTTTGAATTTAACTCTGTTTTTCTCTCTAATTTATTAAGTTTACTTTGATCTTCAGATTTTAATTTGTAAGGGTACTGATCAGTATTCTCTATTTCACTTGTGTGTTAACTTGCATGGAAGGCTGTTAACTTGCTAAATTAACAAATATTCCTTCCATTCACATATTGACTTCCTAAAGACAATGTTAAACATTAGCCCAAAAATATGCCTTGAGGAACACCAGTCCAAAGTCCCCTTGGCTTGGTACAGACAGTGAAAAATTCTTTTTGGTTAATGTAAATGATGTAGCTATAATAAAATAGTTGAACAAGAAAATGTCACCAAAGCCATAAGTAATCATTCTTATTTCAACTGCTTCTACAAGGTGAGGCAGGAGAAGGGAAGAGAAAGAAATGTGATAGTACAAAGCAGAGAATCACTACAGAAAAAGGTCTTGTTAGTAATGACAGCCAATGTTTTTAGGTTCCTATGAGTCTAGAAATTGTAATATAAGGAGACTGAAACTCAGAAAGTATTCACATTTTGGTCCATTCACAAGTAGTATGTAATATGGGCAAGTATCTTGACCTTCAGAAGTCTTACTTGATGTCTTTAATTTTAATGTAAAGATAAAACCATCTACTTGTACTAACAAGGATTCTCCAGAGAAACAGAGCCATTATGTATATGTAATGTGTATATTATAAATAATTAGCTCATATGACCCTGGGGACTAGCAAGTCTGAACACCACAGTTTGGAAACTCCAATAAAGGTTGAAGTCTTGAGTCCAAATTCCCCAGGAAAAGTAGCCAGGCTGGAAATTCCAGCAAGAGTTGATATAAATTCTCCAGATAGAAATTCTTCTCACCTCTGGAACCCCCAGTTCTTGTTGATAAAACCTTCAACTGATTGGATGAGGCTAACCCACATTATTGAGGAGGATGTCCTTTATTTAAGATCAACTGATTGTATATGCTAATCCCATCTATGAAATACCTCCACAGTAACAACTAGACCAGTGGTTGCCCAAACAATTGGACACCATAATTTCACCAAACTGACACTTAGAATTAGCCATCACAACATCTCAGAGAGGTAGTCTAAGAATTAAATGAGATAAAGTATGGTGTATAGATGATGTAACTAGTCTGGCACATAGTAAGTGTTCAGTAATAATTTTGTTTTCCCTTTTCTCCCGTGGTCCTGTTAACCCAAAGTGCTTTATAAAATCTAAGCTAGAAGTAAGGAGCAGGAAAAGGGGGATTCTGTGCTACTTTGCACCATGCAAAATGAAAACAGGAATGCTATATGATACTCCTGTAATCAAAACCATTTGTTTCATGGAAAGTACAAACATAAATAGCTATTGATATAAAGTTACATTTATTTTAGATATTTATTTTATTTAAAAATATGTAATACCAAGCATATGCAGAGATGGATATTTTTGGCACAGTGTATAGCAGCTTTTCCATAGGAAGGATAACATGGAGGGTGGGAATTCATGGGACAAGAGAAGGACCAATGCATGTAATTAGGGGAGCAAAAGACAGCCAGTCAGAACCCAAATGGGGGATGTTTCCTAATTAATTCTGACAAAGACTTCTTCCAATGAAGAAAAATTAGCAATTTACTCCAAAAATGCACTAAAATAATGCTTGAATAAAATCTGCAGCTCATTATTCATTTTTAGCATGTAAACTTATAGTTCCTGGATCTTGCTATATGTCAGGTACTGATAAAGAAAGATTTTTGCTTTGTTATTTTTTTTCATTTGATTTTGAAAGCTTTTTATGTGTTATTTTGTCTTTATGAAGAGGGCCTGTACTCTTTTGGGTGTGCTGCTGGTTATACATTTGTTTAATCCTTGGGTTTATTAAAAACTATGCCATTTAATGTGGGAAAATGTGGGAGGTGTAGGGAGCGGGGCATATGGGAATCCCCTATATTTTTATGTAACATGTATGTAATCTAAATATCTTAAAAAAAAAAAAAAAACAACT